>WOGN01000553.1:0-23834 GCA_015342105.1 Leptinotarsa texana
AAGGAAGGAAGTAAATCTATATATGGATGTGTAGATCATGCAATGAAGTAAATTTCAGACACAAACTGGTAGAAAGTCCTCCTGAAACAGCTACTTTCATATAAACATTGAATTACACGAAAGAAAAATTCTTTTGAAACAAATACTTTTATATGAACACTGAAGTATACAGAAGATACTCTTCTCTAGTCAGTTTTCATTTCAAACATTCGTTGTGGAATGAAATTCATCCTTCTTTTTTTGTATCAAGATGGAGTACTAGAAAGCCAAAAACTTTCTTTCCCAAAAAAAAAACAAACAATATTTTGATGGTGTGAATACTAAGCATTAGTTTGGAGCAACTAGTGATAGACTTAAAAATGGCCATACATTTTGATCCTTCATCATCGGCAGAAGTATTGATGTGCAGCTTAAATGAAATTTTAGTGATGAAATGACAATGTTTGATACATTCACATAATTGTCATGAAATGTTTCATTTATCCCATTGAATGAAAATATTCTTATGAGTATTGATACAGAAAATCTCTAAATCATATATTTTATTAGCCGAGTTGAGAAACATAAACTCTTCAAATAAATAATAAAAAGCTATTGTTGAAAATAAAAAACCTGCACATTTTTTCCCAATTTTTTTTAGTCATTTGAAAATATTGAAATAATGTTGAAATTTCAAGTATCATCATTCCATTCCAAATGAAATATTGGAAATATTTTTACAAATATGTAATATTCAGTTTTCAGACAAGTTTTTGATCTCTGTTAGAATATTGGAATATGGGATGCTTCTTTCTCACTTGGGGCTTTGTTAACGATGAAGGTTCCATACATGCAGTTGAGCCACTTTGAAATTAATCCAGTCCCAGGCACTTTGCTGTTTGGGTTGGATCTTTCCTGTACTGATGAAAGGTAATACCTCGAAACCAGTCTGTAGGTGATCTACTGGAATAATTTTAGCATGGTTCTGCTGCTGGATGAACGAGAAACTTCTGCAAGACTAACCTCTGTGAGGAATCTTGCATAAATGTCTATCGGATGTAATTCAATATCCAGCGTGGTATTAACCAGCAGATATTTACCAGAACCTATAGTTTTTGAACAAATTAATTAATAATTTGGAAGATTTGTATATTATTTATATTTATCGAATAGAAGATGGATGACGGTAGTTTCTAATTCAGATATTCTACTAAAAGGCGCTTTTATGAAAATCTGATATTCAAATGTTAGTTAAGTGAGTTGAAAGCGTATTTTGGTTAAAAAAAAATATTTTGTAACACTCATTGAAGACTATTTTTGAAATGATAGAAATATTGAACAATCACCAAAAACAATAATATTATTAAGAAAGGAATACTCGACAAATCTTCCTCAGAAATTAATTTCAGATGAAAATTGGATGAAAAAAAACTATCTTTCCTTTGAAGTTATTGATTCACCCAGGAATATAAATAATGATTCTAAAAAATCTTCAAAGGCGCAAGCTTTCTGAATAGTGTGAAAGTATAATGACTCATATATACTTTACATACAATGAATCATTACAAAAATGTGTGATTTGTTTCAACGTTTATACTTTTGGCCTACAAATCTTGAGAATCAAATAGTTGCCCGGCAACAACATTTTTAAACAACTTGTATATATTTGGATGCGACTTCTCTAAGTAATGTATTTACCAAAAAATGTTGGTGTGATTTCACAGATGAACCTGGCAAAATACAAATCAATCACAAACTAGATGCTACCATGTCAGAAATTAATAGTACTAAACATCGCAGTGCACTCTCTGAAACTTCATCTCACTTCTAATTTTCAGACATTATGCATTATAATTTTCCTTTGATTGCAATTTATATTCATTGCATATTCTTTACTTCATTTTTCAATATCACTATATCCTCACAATATCAATTGTAAAACTAAAGAATATTACTGGAATCTGGCACCCATGAATAAGGTTGCCAGAACAAACACATTAAATAGTTCATACGAAAATAAACATTATTATTATTAATTTTCGATCATCCAGACTAAATGATAGAAGTAAATGTGAACCTCCCCGACCAAAATCAAATATCGGATTAAAAAGAAAATCATTGTCAGTATGATATAGAGTCTGGTTTTTAAGATAGTTCTGAGAAATTCAAAATGAAAAATAAGTTTTCAACATGAATTCAATTAATATTTTTGGGATATTTTACTTTTTGCCTGCCAGTTATTTCTTTTAAATTTTTACTCTAGCTAGGACAACCCTGATATATTATAACTATTCAATATTTTTCATCAACGAATCAATTTTTGTTCACCTTGGACAAATTAGGTATTGCATCAACCAAAATTCAGTTTTCGAAGCAACTGATTCGGTCTCTGTATAAAAATTGGGAGGTTAGTTTTTGAAAAAAAAATCTTGGTTACTTACTGTTCCATCATTATATAGAAAGTGGTAAATTTCTGAAAGGGAAGAAAACAATAAAATATGCCAAAAATGTGTAGATGATGCATAAAAATTGCTTTCGGATACTGAAGAAAATATATCTAAAACAACTACTTTCAGATATTTGAACATAGAAATCAATTTTCTCATTCGTTTTGTACATCAAACATTGCAATTGAAACAGTTGTTCACAGAAACTGTACACAACATAACATGTCAAAAAAATAGCTATTTACAATTTAGGCAAAAGTTTTCGAAGTGAATTTTTGGATTTGAAAAGGAAAAATTTTGTTTTCCGAAACATCGACCACTAAAGAAATCTAAGCATAGAAATCTTCTTTTTTAATCAACTGTTGGACTCTTCAGTGGCTTACATTGAGCAGTTACATTTCAGCGATCCTCTATTAATTTAGCTTTGTTCATTTTTCAGGTTGTGTAAGGTTATAATACCCAGAAACAGTAAAAAACGTATTACATAAGATAATATTGATATGAAATTTTACTTACATGAAAACTTTTCAATCTCCATTCTCAGTATATTTTGAAGCATTCCAAAAAGTGCTGGACATCGTATATTTTGTGAAAATTTGGACATGAGAAAGCTGTGTGCAAGATGGGTGCCGAGTTTGCTCACACTTGGGCAAAAATAGTATCGCGAAGATGTTTCAGTTGAGTGTTTAGCGAAGTTTCATAGCAACAAAGCAGAATTCTTGCGTCATTTCATAACCATAGATGAAATATAGGTCCATCGGAAGTTTTCCAATATCTATATAGTGATGGAGAAGTGAAAAACTAAAATATTTTTTTGAATATGCATTGAATGATGGAACAGTTTCATTGGTAGATAATTCTTTGATAAGTTATGAATTTGTTCCATTGTAAATGTTATGTTGTACTCCACATTTATTATGTCATGTGTAAGATGATAGCCTAATACTGAACTGATACATTTGTGTATTAATTTCAAAAACTACATCTCACATTAGCACAGTAGCTTTGTCAAGTGATTCAAATCAAGTAACGGCCGAATCAATAAAAAAAATGTGTGTATTAGTAATTGAATATGTTTGTTATTTATTAATAACCAGGTAATCATGAACAATAACGATAACCCAGTGATCTCCTTGAGATATTTTAACAACAGTTTTGACTGTTTTAGTAAACCCTGGTGCAAAGGAGAGACTCGTCCAAATAACCGGTGCCAACGAGGAGAGCATAAAGTGAGTATAGTCCTCCAAAAATACTAAGAACCTATTCAACTTTTTCACTTACAGTCATGCCAAGCAGCTCATCGAAGATACCATCCGGAGAAATGCGTCTCCTGTGAGAGACACTGTGCTATCTTCCAGCGGGGGTCCGTTGACCGGATCCAGTTCTAGCATCAATTCATCCGCTTCTGATGACAGCGCCCTACCGGGCTCCGCTAGGGCTTCACGTGCTTTGATGCACAGTCTGAGCACTAATGATGCCAACATCGGGGAGTACAAGTACACCGTTATAACGAAAGGGTGTACCATCAGGATCACAGGGGATAATCTGGATTTGGTTAGGGTAAGTATTTGTATTCATTCATTCATTTATTTATTCAACTTTGAAACAAAAAAGAGAAAACCCTAAATTAGTTTCTGGACTTACTCACGAAAAAGTCACACCTGAATATTATACAATTCGAAAATATTCTCATATCAAAATAGATTCCTAATTGAGGTTTTACTAAAAATGTTTTGTAATTATTTTTGTTATAACTTCTGAAGAGCTGCTTAGTATAATAATAATAATACTTTATTGAATCCGTTACAATTAAGAAATGATATGGGATACATTAATAATTAAAATTACTTGATTGATAAGTTACAAAAGGACACAAAACATAATCACGAGAATTGGAATTGTAGCTATAGGTATACTGTCTGTCCAAAATAAGGAGGTCCAGCATATGAAAATTGGAGAGTGACAAATAAAAAGTCGTTCAAATTAAGAAAAGGTTGCCCATTTCAGAGCTTATTTAGAAAAACTGTTCAAATTTAGAAAATTCTATTAGTTCTGGCGATTTTCGAAAAGAACCGGAATTTGACAATTGCATTGTAATTTTTTTCTGACGTTATTTAACAAAATGCTAAAAAATAAAGACATTTTGTCACTACCACCTTTCAAGCTCTACAATAGTTTAAAATATGTTCTCATTATAAATGTTTGATTTTCCTTAGATTACTTGATTCTTCAACAACTTAATGAATTCAACCGAGTCTTTGATAAGCAATGTTGGTCCTGAGATCATATTAGTTTCAAAGTTCTTACAGAAACAAAAAAATTTAAAATAAAATAATTTAAATTTGTAACAGCGCACAACAAAAAATTGCACATTTAAATGTAACAGAATCTATATGAAAATTTGTAAAAATTGAAAGAAAAACTGATATCATGCAATAGTTCAAAATATGTTCTCGTTATAAATGTTTGATTTGATTCTTCAACAACTTGATGAATTCAACCGAGTCTTTGATAAGCAATGTTGGTCCTGAGATCATATTAGTTTCTAAGTTCTTACAGAAATAAAAAATATAAAATAAAATAATTCAAATTTGTAACAGCGCACAACAAAAAATTACACATTTAAATGTAACAGAATCTATATGAAAATTTGTAAAAATTGAAAAAAAAACTGATATATCACGCAATAGTTTAAAATATTTTCTCGTTATAAATGTTTCATTTTCCTGAGATTACCTGATTCTTCAACAACTTAATGAATTCAACAATCTTTGATAAGCAAAGAATTATTAAATTATTGAATCCCTTCTTTCAATATGAAAATGTCATTCTGATTGCCAAGAAAGTGTTCTGAAACCGACAGCCAATATAATGTCCTTTGTTTGCTTTTCTTTAACGGGAATATAACGATTAAAACTTCAGAACTATTCAAATTTTGGAACTATGACAATTTGTTTTGGTTCAACGGAAATATCATCATAGAGTTTTTTGTAAGCAAACAGCAAACAAATTGGGCGTATGGGAACCCAGTATGTTGTTGAGACTTTATAAATAACTTTATAAATAACAATGGCCCTAACAAGGGTCCTTGTGGTACATCAAAATTTACATTTGATATATCACAAGCTAAGGAATTTTTAATTTTTGTGACTTATCTTCTATCAGTCAAATAATTCTGTAACCACAGTAAAACTGTACCTTTAATTCCATAATAATGTAGATTTTTAACTGAACATCAAATGAAATATACATAAAAATAATGATAATTTATGGGATACAAAAAGATCCATATTTGTCCTTTTAACGAACCCTAACTTTTTTATTTGAAGAGAAAGACTCAAATGATTATTTACAAGTTCAGGATCAATAAATAAAAATTTCTGAAAAGTTCTGCCGCCTGTCTGTGTGCATGACATAATCGCTGTTCTATCTTTTTGAAGAAGTGACATATCGATTTGAGATTTGTAAAAATTACGGACAATTATGTTCCGGAAAACGCTTGAGCAGTATCGAAAAATCTGTAAGGTTTTTTCGTGCACTTTTCTGAAAATTGTTTTCCAAAGCATTCCACTGGAAAAAGGTTTTTTATATTTTATATATTAAATTCCTATATTTATTTTTAAAACTTTATCATTAGCAAAATCTTGAGACAATAAAGCATTTTTTGATTGATTGTACATTTATATTTTTAAATTAGAATTAAGTATCTATGCTCGGTTATATCCCAATTGCCAATCAGAAGCGACAGCAGCAGAAAAAAAAATTCCAACCATAGGAATTCCTAATCTGATTTCAGACCAGCAAACTTGTTTTGGACGAATACTTCTCAGGGGAGCCCATACACGATGTCACACAATTCTACAGTTTTGATAGCCTCCCTCAGCCCATTTTATCGGAAGAATTTCCTACCACGCCTCTTTCTCCGCCAGATTCTCTACCATCTCCGGACTTAGTCATGAACGGAGAGACCGAAGAAGCAGGTAAAAATCCCTTTTTGGTGTGCGGTTTTGCTTAACACAGCCATTCCATAAAGATTTTCCAATGCTCCTAGAAATAGAAGATGGTTGATACAGATTTTTCTGTTGGTGAACATATTGAGATGATCAGTTTTTATTCGTTGGGGGAAGGAAAATGAAAATGGTGAAGATGAGGCTAATGTTAATGGTACATTGTCAAAAAAATTGAAAAAATTTTTATTTAAGTGGCAAAACATAACTTTAAAAAAATTAATGAGTGGTCCAAAATTAGTTGATATAGAATAATAAAAATAAACTTCTGTAAACGCCTTGTTAAAATAGTCTACCAAATTTGGACTCTGCGAAATTATTTAAAACAAAAAAAGGAAATAAATCAGGAAGATAATTGAAATAATGAAAGTTTGATTAGAGCCTTGATGTTGATAGCACGACCAGCTGTCAAAGCGCTTGCGTATAATAAAAGGCAACTTCCTAAGGTGTTATGTATTTACTCGTATTGTTATTTATGTATTAATACATAAATTTGTCAAACCCGAATATTATATACTTGGGCACTATGATCTAGAGAAAAAATAAAGGATTATTCTGAAGAAATTCATATATTTTTAAAATTCCTTAGTGTTCATCTTAACTTAGTTTTCTCTGGTTCAATTACAGAAATAAATATTAGGTTGAGAAGGAGTGAGTAGAACCTACTTGACATTAAAGTTATTCAAAAATATTTTCAGAAGATAAATTTCAATAAAAAATATGTCTAATCAACTTCTATTCAAAGTTTGTTGAAAATTCGATGTCACATGAATTTCAAAGTGTCACCAATTAAGAACTAACAATATCTTCATTCTTAACTGCAAATTAATGACTCTTTTCATGGACAGATAAGGTGAAATTGCGAAAACCCCGACTATCGATAGAAGAAATCATGCGAGGTAATTCATCTTCTGAGGAAAAATTGAAATCTCCGCCTCCAGCGAAACCTAAACCTTTGAAATATTCCATCGAGTATTTGGCACACTTGGCCATGTCTCCGTTGTGTCTGGCAAAGCCAAACGATTGGGACAGGATCTCGGAAGAGTATCCGCAACTAAAGAAAAATGTAAGTAGGAGAGTCTTGTTGATGTTGTGGTGCGGTTTTCGTGTAATGGACCTTTTCTCAAGCACGGCAAATGAAAACAAATATTTAGGTACACTTTTTTGAAGTTTATTATTGGATGGTGAACTATTTTTTGCAGTGCTAGGATAAAAGCCCGTTATATTGAAAATAATTCATTTTGCATGATGTTGTTGAGGTCCATTTGGTATAAGGAGCATTTCTAGGAGTTTAATTAGTTTCACGAGTCAGGTAGATGAAAAATTCTATGGAATGGTAAATTGCTTGGTTTTGGTTGCTTATTGCCTTTTGCTAACTCTGGATTTTAAAAGATATGAATTTAGAAATCATTGCTAACCGTCTATTACACAGGGTGACCCGAAATTTCATATGTATCCATTGAACAATATATATCTTCAGTGTAAATGTTTTGATAGAATCTTAAAAAAATTATATGTAACTCAACCTTCAACTTACTGAGTTTAAAAAAGTGTAGAGGGGTTCAATGTAACTTGAACTATTCCTTTGTTTATCCCAAAAAACAAATCTGTTTCAATTCACCATGTATAAATTGGGTTTCAAAACAGTTCAGGTTTGCTACATTAGCATGAATTTCAAAAACATTATTGATCCAATTCAACTAAATAGAGAATTCGTTAATGGTATGTAATAAGGAATTGGTTAAATTGTTTTGTAACATTAAATGATACTAAAAAACAACCTGTAACTCATTTGAAATTCTATTTTTAGTTGCATCTTCTTTATTCCCAGTGTATTAAAAAAAATTGTTTTCGAGTTGCTATGAAAACTTTCGATGGCCACCAGAATATAATAATAGAATTTTCATTTAGGGTCCCCATCAACTTTCAAATTTTAAATACACACGTGGTATTTGTAGACCCTTGAATAATATCAATGAATAGATTGATATGTTCAATTTATCTTTGAATGTTGAGATATAACACGGTTATACATGAAGGTATAGGAAATGTTGATGTCACATATTGAAAAGTGTTTCAGATTTGGCTATTAAATCAATATTATTACGTTATGAACATTTACTTGGCAAAAAAATTATAAATGGATTGGTTGGATTATCTTCTGAAATATTTACGGTATATCAAGAGTCATGAGTTTTGTTCCTTGATTTTCAGGTCAGAAATAAGATTTTTGATAATACCAAATAATCAAAACTTTCAAGATATTTTAAAAAAACACTTGTCAATATTAAATGAACTTTGCATATTAAAAAATTGCTACGAAAATACATCTTTCACAGTTGAAGATTGCTTATGTCATATGTACCATGAGTATATTCTGATAACTCACTATACAGTCAAAAATAGAATTTTTAATTTTTCTTTTCTTTCAATATCTCCGCTAGCTAGATCAGATTTTTTGGTATCATTCTATAGTACCCTAAAGTCGACAACCAAAATTGAACCAACTCTCTATCTCTTACCATTTACGAAATCATCAAATTACCTTATGTTAGCCAACACACATAATAGTTGTTTTATTCATTCAATAGAAAATAAATGAAAAATTTCAAATAAAAATTGTGTAGAAATTCAGTATATATTTATTAATCATGATATCAGCCAAGACAAATTTTCAATAGATACTAATATTAAATCTAATATTGGTCAGAAATGTCTTATCATGGCAGTTCTGTGGAAAATCTACAACTTCCTTAAAATTCAGTCAATTAAAAAAAAGTTTTTGGTGAATTGACTCGTCTCATAGGTATGAATGATTCTTTGATCCAACTTATTTTTGTTCTTTCCATGTTTTTTTAATAATAATAATAAGTATTTATTGTGTCATAAAATACAAAATTACACACAAAAGGACCAAGTACATTTAAAATGATATCAACCAAGCCCAAAACCAGGTCAAGACCATGATAAAAAACAAACTTGACAGTATTAAAATTCGTTAAAATTTATTGAATTCAGCTGCCCATTCAGGATAGCCTTTTCGAGATTTTCTTTCAGAGTAGGTTCAAATAATTATGATACTCTGAGGGTATATTATTTTGGCCTGTACTTGATGAAAATCCATAACTAAAGTATTTCAAAAACGCTTTGCGAGATTTTCACTAAACAATTTCACAAAAACGCAACACATGTTTCCCCATACAATAACTTCTTCGCGCGTGTCTTAAAGACACGGTTTACGGTTTGTTAGTTATGAATAATACCTTTTTCACTTTTCCTCATAAAGGTATAAAAAATGAAATGAAAAAAAAGTTAAATATGTGTAATTGGGAACACGTAGGTGGATGTAATTGTTTCAGATGGTCTTGTTCCTTCTGGGGGCAAATTCCTCAAAGTGTTGATATATTTTTCACAAATCCATACCATGAGGACGGATAGACATTTTCGAGGCTCTAGATTTGGTTACATTTGAAATTAATTGCTTACTAATGTGAATTGATTTTTTATTATTTCTCTTTTAGGTCGTTGAATATTTCGACGCCAAGCACTACCTTTCGGCTCGTACAACAGAGCCATCTGGAGTGTTGAGTGCCGATGTACTCGACCCTAGCGAAGTTTGACACAAGAATAACCAGGTTTTGACACAACGTTCTTTAAAAGATTGCACCTAAGCTGAATAAGATATGCAATCTTGAAAGTGACTCACTTAATAATACACATCATAGGTGAGTTACCTTCGACTGGGTTGTATTTACATAGGGTGATGCAAATCTTCTGTGCATAACTTTCAATTATTTTTGTGAGGTTATGTATTTGCGAGGGTTCTCGTTTTTCCCTCAATAGTTATATTTATATTATATAAAAATATTCTGTTTGTACTCAAACACTTAGTGTTAACTATTAAGCTTTTTGAGTTTCAGAAATATACGCTTGCTTGTTTTCTGTTGAGAAAAAATTAAAAAAAATTGACTGACTTACTCGAATATATATCTATCTTTTATTTATTTCTAATATCAAGACTAAGATTGTTTGTTCTTTGTGATAATTTTCTTGCGAATGTTGTCTTATTTTCATACTCAAGAAAATGGTGAAACAATTACCAAAGCATAACGCACTAGAAACATATACTCTGTCTATGTCTATTTTGTTAACATTTAACAGTATGAATAACAGGGTGAGATACGCCGAGATACATTATTTGGTTTGGTGTATATGAAGTAATGGTAGCTTTACAAGAGCGTTTTTTACTGTTAACATTATTATTTATCTTTGTGATCTGAATCTGGATGACTAAATAGTTCAAATGGTTTTGTATCATGATGTTTTTCAGTGTGGATAATCCTCCACATGCTGTTCAAGAAGTTCGGTAAACTGCGATATCTCTGCATTTCAATAAATAAAATAGTGAATAAAAATATTTCAAATGTGTTGTTGTTATGTTATATCCAAAAGGCCTTGTGAAGAAATCAAGCTGCTAAACTGAAAAGCCATTCTAACCTACTTAGGATACATCCCCAAGATCTCATATAACTGATATGTACACACTTTGAAGTACCCCAAGGATACTTTCGTAAAAATTTGATATTTTTTTATAACTGAAAATAGTACTTTGGGTCCATCGATATCAAACAGGATATTGTTGCTTTGTTTGATAATCATTTTATTATAATTATCATAATTAACGGAAAAATAGATTTTTTCTTAATCCAAAAAATTAATGACAATACAATCGTGGAAATACAACAAAAGTTAACATCTCAAAACATGTCCATTGGAATAGTAGATTGGCATAATGATTATGTCAGCTACTTGTCATTAATGTTAACAAAAGAAATGTATGATTAAGTTTGTGCAACCTGAAAAATTCTAAACAAATGGCCTCAATTCATAAATAACTAATGACACATTTTTTGAGTTTTTTCAATTCTCTTTGAAATTGACCTCTTGCTTTAAAGAAGTTAGCCAATTCATATTCTTGAAAGCAAAAAAGGTGTTACTTTTTCATTTGTTCAACATTTCAATTTTTCATGGAGATATCGTTTGTTTACAAATTTCTTACAAAATACCCCACATTGAAATGATGTACTCGTAGCTTATACTCAGTTTATGAATTTTCGTTTCCAAATGAAACCTTTTTGTATAATATACAAGTGATAGGCTGCCTACTCAGTTTTTTAACCTTGTGCAATGGCTTCGAATACTTAGATCTGGACAGTATTGCTGCTTGACCTCCAGTTTGGAACGTTGTCAGGATTTGTTTCAAAGTATCTAGAAAGGATGGCTAGTATTATCATTGTTGATAATAAAGTGATTACTTTTTTATTAGCAAATGTAAATATTTTATATTGATGTTATCGGTCATTGAAAATGAAATACTATTAATGAAGTGGTTAAATTCTATCGTTCTCGATAAAATCGTGTTGATATTTTATTACTCTTTAGAGATTATTTATATTCAAATAAGAGATATTTATATGTGGATATTTTTGAAATATTTTATATTGACATTCATCGATCCTCAGTTAATAAAGATCTACTTGCTACTTATCTAAAAGTACTTCTAAGCAATTGAGAATGAAACTGGAAAATTCACCTTTTCTGTTTCTGAAAGTTGTAATTAAACATTCAGTGTTCAGCAGTCAGCTAAATAAAACATTGAATGGAGTTGGAGAAGTTTTAATAGATTATCAGAGTAGATAGAAAAGTTTATACTTTTTCAATTAAACGTCTAGAAACCTGAACATTTCAAAAGCATGTCTGTTATTAATAAATTGAATAAAAGTCTATTAAAAAGTATAGAAGAATAAATAATTACTGTAAATTACAAAACAGTTTCAACTTAGTTTTCCCCTTCATGTCATAAAGAAATTAGTATTCACTTTTTCTTTTTTTACCTTTTATTTTTTGTTTCTGAAGGAGTACTCAAAATGGGCCCTACAAATTTTCTTTTTTTTTTTAAAAAAAAAGTTCAAAAGAGAACCGTACTATTTTGAAACTGATGTGTAGTTTTCAGAAAGCTTTAAAAACGATTTTGTCTTCAAGAAAAGTTTTTCATTCACTCGAAATTGTGAAATGAAGTTGAAATTTAGGGTAATCCCAATTCACCTAAAGAGAAATTTCAGTTGTAAGATACTCTGTTTTAAATTTAAAAGTTTATTCTTGCCGCTGGTAAAAACCATTCGGTGTACTTGCCATCCTTTTCATACTTTGGAAACGATTCGAAGTAGAAATTGTTTTGTGTTTAGATGTTAGGTTTTGTTGTTTTTTTATTTTGCATTCTATTTATCAAAAACTGGAACTGCTCTTGTTTGTTTGTACCAAGTAGAAATGTTTTTTTTTGTTCAAAATATTGTTGTTTTTATTTATCCTTATTTTATTTTGAAGTTTTAACTGACATAATTAAAATTTTTCTTTAAATGTTTTTTTTTCCTACTATCCCATCACTTTTCCAATATTGACTGTTCAGTGTTATGAACTAGCTGATGTGCTGGAAATCGCACGTTAAAAGGGAAGTCCTCGTTGTTCATTGGCTCGCATAACTTTCCACTTCTCAGACTTGTCTGTAAGGGAACGACAGTTCCTTTCAAAATTATTGAGTAACCCAGCAATATTATGTTTTTTCCCCAGAGTCAATTCAATTGCCCAGAATTACATACTCCAAAACATTGAAAATAACGGGTTTTCTAAAACCATAATTATAAAAATATAAAGTTTTTATTCAGATTTTTATTTTTTAATTTATTCTAATCATTCAGGTGTAGATGAGCTTTAAAGAAAGACCTACGTATCAGGATAGTAGAAATGCTAGGAGGCATGTTTTCATTGATCTTTTTCCTTGTATGTCTCCAAACTGAAATAGTTTGAAGTTGAACCCGGATTATCTTTATTCTATATGATGATTAACATCCTGCTGATAAGGATATGTTGAAAAAAATTCATACTCTACCTCAGGGTTCTTGTATATAACCATAGAAACCCTGACACTGTCCTCTCTATGCATGAAAGTTAGTGAAGGGCTAATTCTTCAAACATATCTTTACGATTTGAATCAAAAATGATCGTACGATATATCGAATCGATTATCAAGATAATTCGAAATAATCTTCTTCTTTTATTTATATGGTGGTTGCCTGATTCTTTAGGCGCATTTGACCATAATTTGCATTATTTCCATCGCGGAACATGAAGCTGTTCACGATTGCTTTCACTAGAATTACGAATGTTTTTCATATTGTCATTTTCATCTCAACCGCTGAGAGTAGGTGCTCTTCTTATTCCTGATTGGGCTATTTCCGACAAAATTCATTCTCTGCTCGATGTTATTTGATCGAGCAGAACAGCGAATAACTTTTGGCGGGAATGATCTAATCTGGAATAAAATTAATGTCAACAAAGTACACCTACTACCAAAGCCAATTGAAAACGGTCGTCACTGATTTATCTGAAGAATGAATGGAATGAAACAGAACTTGAAGAACAATAAATCCACAAACACAAAATAAATTTTCAATATATTGAAATGAAAAAAAACATTGTTCTTAGTTTACAGAAAAAAATCACATTTTGATATAATAAGGTAAATTCATGAAATGTATAACTACTGTATTATCTATGTCAACTGAGTGATTCTACTGCGCATTGTGAGTGATTTATAATTCCAATAATAATTCGATTATTCAAACATTCGATTATCAGAATAATTCGATTACTAATGAAAAAGAGTTGCAAAGGAATTTGGATCAAATCGATAAACATCCAAAGAGGTAAATAATCCAATCAACGAACAAGTCACTACTAGTTAATCATTTCTGGCGTCTTTGTAAGGGTAGACGTCTGTCATGCACTTTACTAAATTATCAAATTAACTTTTCAATCGTTTTGTATAACAAAGATGAATAAATAGTGAATTCAGAAACCTAACTGGAAAGATCTATAGAATTTTATTCCATTTATTAGGCTAGCAGAACTATAAATTGAAGTAAACGTGCGGAAGGAAGCCTGTATTATAATACGTCTCGGGAGACAACTTGAACATATAGTGATTTCTGCTCTCCTCATACTAAATCCGTATTTTCACTTTCAGTTTCAAAATCGAATTCTTCTCATAAACAAACCTCTCTCACGCTATCTCGTCTCTCTTGGCAAATTTTCGCTTCAACTCCCGAAAATCATCCCAACATTCAAAACAAAATATTTTTTTATAACCTACCATTTCCACTTCCTGATATCCTGATTTGAAATATTCAACCGAGTTCATAACAATTTTTAAGTCAAAATGTTGTCCGCCTAAATACCTCCTCACGTTCCTGTTATCCTAATAGTAAATCTTCATTCGAAATTTATTTTCTGTGTCGGTTTGCACAAAATTTTGCGGAATTTCCGTACTATCAACCAGGATAGCAGAAGTGCGAAAAGACATTTGATATCTATGCTTCTAATATATTCATTTAACTTACACACTTGGGTAATTCAGTGATAAGAAATTTCATTTAATTCGTTTATTATACTTTTACTCTGCTTAGGAATTGCTTCTCATCATTATCATAAGTAATTAATATTTATTTTAAATTACCCCTCCATGATTGGTGGCGCCATCCATCTACCAGACAGTAGCCAAATCTTATTCAGGGATATACTATTGAAAGGATTACTTAATTAGCTCATCACGAGAAAATTAACCGAACAATAGTGAAATTTGTATTGTACGTATGAAATTGTAACATCATTAGCAATGCTGGTTGCTAATTTATAGAAACCCAGCTTTTTCAAAATATTTTCTTTCGAATTGTATGCCATTTTTAAATTCTGCTACACTAGAGCACATTTTTGATTATTTTTTGTCAGATATACAAACGTTTCTTGTGTCCAATATAGACTGTGCTTGGTCTGCCCTTTTGCCGCCAGAATTTGAAAGTAAAACTACAACGCCACCATTTATATTTTTTATTGTAATTTTAAATGCATCTCACATGTTACAACCTAGATGAATGCTAGGTACGGTAATAAAACAATAAAAATTTATCAATTTGATTGATGAACTACGTTTTTTGAAAATGGGGTTCTATCACTCACAACATTATACATACCACCTGTCAGAAAAAAATAATCTGTTATCCTAAAAAATATGTTTCATTTTGTTTTTGGTCTTTCACAATTCCTAATATATCCTAAGCTAGAAGTAGACTTAATCAACGAGTGGTATGGAAAATTCAACAACTTGTATATACAGAGTCCTTGCGAAACATCATACCATCATCTTTAAAAGTGTTTGGTTGTTTTCCTCTCTAATTAAAAGGGGAGTTGGAAGATGATTTGGGAAGGGAATGAGAAAGGAATCCAATGCACTACAAAAGACAATGGTATACAACTACTGGTGCAGTTAATACAAAAACCCTTCAAGGAAATACTGATTTGATTATTATTCAAATAAATTGAGCATGTAATGGTTCCTGTTGGGTATTCGATAACGACCACTACTTCACAACGACCTGCATTTTGACATAATATTCATTTTCTTTACAAAAACAAAATCAAGAAGGGGAATGAAAGATTGTTCGAAAAACAGGTGATAGGATTCAATAAACTCTCAAATACAAATTACAACAATTTTTGTACAGCAAGTTTAAAAATAGAGCTACTTTATGAAGAAGTCTAATTTATGTCTTTTCTTCTCGAATATGTACAGGGTGTATTGAGGAGACGAGCAGAATATGTTCGAAAACTAAATTTAGCAAATATGGCAGATTTCACTATGGGTTTGATTGAACCAACAGTTTCAAAGACCTCAATTTAAAAATGTAAAGTGATTATCCGTAATAGTACCTAATGGCTGGTTCATACACCTAACTTTCACTTTTACTTTATCTTCATACACCATATTTTTACTTTATATAACCTGAATCAAATATAAAGGAAAAGTAAAATTCTGGTGGAAGACCCGTTCATCAAATGTTTTAGATTTTACTGTTGAAAAACCCAAAGTCAGGAATATTAGAAATATGCAAATATACTTTAAATTTTGTGGAAGAAAAAATTAGGAACAAAATAAAACCCAATTAGCTGCCATTTTCAACTCTCTAATTGTCATCCTCAACGATCAGTATATTTGAATATTTCGAACATTTCTGATATTTAGTATGTACGAGAAGTGGATGATCGAAAAATCTGTAAGGGGAAAAACTATTTATCTATATCAAAATCAACCAACCACTAAAAAAATTGAGATGTACCTACTAACATAAAATGGGGAAATTATTGTAAAGCCAACCTCACAAAAGTATTGTATAGGTACTTACCTTCCTTTTTTTTGAAAATCCGGAACAAATTGTCGCTTCGGAAATACCCATGAAACATCAGAAGCAGAATATGCATTAAGAGAAAGTACTCAATTTATCGCATTCAAAGACACCCAAGTCCTCGATAGTACTCAAATGTATTATTCAAGACTATATAGAGAGGCGATACAAATTCAGAAGCACAGAAATCATTTCAATCAGAAGAAAGAGGGAATTAACACTGATGAAATCTGGCTTACTGCACTTAATATTAATCTGTAGCCTCATCGCCTTTGATGTTTACCGCAGCAGCAGTTGAAACGTCAAGCATAAAGACATGCATACCACGACCTATAAACCCTGAAACTAGCTTCAACTTAGTATCTCCTGTGAATGTTTACACTCTTTGACTATGGAATGAAATAGATGCTTGATTGAAAAAGGATGACATTGCAAACATTTCTAAGACAAAAAATATGAAGTATGAAGTAATAGACAACAAAATTGAAATTACCTAGTGAAACAGAATCATTGGAAATATGGGAAAGATTTAAAAATATTTGACAATAAAATACGAGACTTTCAATTTTATTTAAATGAACGCACAGGCAGGAGTTAAGGAGAATTTCTTGAAATGTAAAAATCAAACATCCAGCTCCTACCATGACTTTTTATTTTTGCCTGAGATTTCTCAAACCTGTCAAATATCCGATTTATTGGTGTAATTTCCATAACTAGGCTAACCTTTTAAAACCATTTGTGATGAATATTTCTGTTGAACTTTGAGTTGCTAATAACGTGGAAAGCAGCTATCTCTTCCAAAGAAACTTTCAAGATTGCAAATAACTTTTCCCTTTTCATTCTGATCATCCACTTTGCGGTTTCTCCCTTTAAGCAGTATCCTGCAAAACAAGTTTACAACATATTCCAGAACACCCTGTATTACAAAAGTTAATAGTCCATAGTACAAGACTGTTAGTGCTAGTCAGATCCTTACCTTAAACTTTTTCAAAACTAAAACAAACCGGTAAGAATAATATTCGAAAAAATCACATAAATATACGCAAACATTTTCATCATAATACTGATAGTAGTGACATCAATAATTTTCTGCCGAAATTCACAAGCTAAACAATCCACAGAAGCCAGTCCACATTTCAGGTCATAAAGCTAATCTATACTTTCTAGTTTTCCATGGGTTTTTTCCCTTAGTATGAATAATCATACGTTACATCTCCAAAAAAGCTATCATGCATTTTTCTTATTGAAAATTTGAATTTTTTTATTATTTCTAAAAAACGAATATAGATAGATAGAAACTGTACTGTCTAAGGAACAGTCAAGTTTTGCTCACAAAGTTATATAAAATGAATAATACTGCAGTTTTTTCCCAACACCAAACCGTTATTTCAGCACCTCCTGAAGATGGTCACTTGGTAATCGAAACCCGTGTCGAGGTGTTGATATAACGGTTTGGTGTTGGGAATAAACTCCGGTAATATTCATTATTACACTGAAGGTTTCAAATAGTGCATCACAAGTACACAAAGTTATATATTTTTTTAAAGTATTTCTACTTTCTTGGACAACATCAAATACTGTTACGAAAGCAATATCAGTTAAAATACAATTTGGCTTGAATGAAGTACTAATAAGATCAAACCGCCAAATATAACATTTCAAGATTCAGTTTGGTCTTAATGATTTCAAAAAGGGATTTAATAAAGACAATAGTAATTCAGTTGAAATACAATTGAGTCTTCAAGATCATAGAAAACACAAATTAATATTAAGCTTTTGGCCATAATATTTTTTACCAAGTTCATACATTTTTCTGACAGCAACAAGTACTGTAACAAATACAAGCTCAAATATAATTTTAGATTTGAATATCTCGAAAAAATACTATTACAAAATTAAACTAGCAAAAGAAACTTCATAACATTCAAGCAAATGTAGTTCCTTATGATATCAAATTTAACGGTTTCTTCGGATTGAATACATTTTTGTGTTATAATTGTCAATTGCATTTTTGATATATACCTACACTTGTTTGGTATGTTGATACGGTATTATTTTGTCCGAGTATAATAATAATCTAATTTTTTTATTTGATTGCAGTAATATGTGACAAATATTCAATTCTTCAGTTGTATTTGTATTACTAGATGGAAACTGTGACTAGATTACTTTTCCCAGACTTGCACATTGTTAATATTTTTTGCAATTCCAATGTGTGGTGAAATAATTATGTCACACTCTGGTTTTATGACAGTTCCCCACTATAGTATTTTAATTTATTGACATAAGATTTCATTCTTGAGATCTTATTACTATAGTTTATGGCTTATCTCAGATACTTTCTTAATGTGTTAATCCTTTAGATTGTATTTTAATTGTACTCTGAATTTACTTACAGACGTTTCTCAGGCAATGTCTAAACTCTTTGTGCAATTTGAATTAAATATTGTTTTTGATCTTACCTATTAAATGTATTTTGATTGTAGTATATTTCTGTTTTCTGTTCAAAAATCTGTTTTTCCGTTAAGCAGCTGTCGCAACCCCTACGAACGTCATCATTACTCTTGCCAGGGAAAACTGTTGTAGCATGTTTCCTATAAGTCCTGTAGAAATTCTTGACTCATTTGTACAATCATTACTGAAAATAAACTTTTAGCTTTCTACTTCTATGGCATCACTCTAATGACAATACACCTGAACACGGACTGGCCCTTCACAGACAACAGAAAAACATTGATAAGGTCCTCAGGTTTCAACAAATTTTCTGCCGCTTGGTTATTATAACCTACAATTTTCAACAAACAATGCTTTCATCTAAAGCAACATCATTTATATATGTACACGCGACGTTTCGTGCGACCCTCTTCGGTCTTCAAGCGATATCCCATCACACGTTCATAGCGTAAAACATAGGTTTGGCGTTTGTGTGGGCTAAGGTTGGAGACGTATTCGTACTGGAATTGTTCTGGAGGTTGATGGAGTCTTGAGGGGATACACTGGCTGCCCCCTCTGGTACGCCACGTTCTATAGAGAAGAAACAATTAATAATAATACCTAATATTCTTCAACAAAAGACAATAAGCAAGAATATTGTTTAGGGGATAAGTAGATGACAATGTTTATTCATTATTGTTTATTATTCACATGATCCCAAAAACCCTAGATCATAAGAATTGCTCTATAATTTTTTTAAATATTACTTTTAATTCGTTTTAAAAGAAGAACGATTATTATCATCAACGATTCAAGTAAATTTTTTTTTCAGATAAGGTGAAGTTAAATATCAAATTCTATTGTCTTCAATTTCTTTTGCCTAGTACTATAAATATGAATTCCATCAAAATTTATTTTTGTCAATGGATTTGTGATTGAAGACATTTTGTGAAAAGACATTTTGAAAAAATTTTATGTTAATTTATGACCTGCCAGCCACTAGAAACTTTTTGGAGGTCGCTTTCAACGTTAATTTCAATACTACCTTTCAAGTCTGTAGCGTTTTTCATTGGTTAAACTAGTGCTGACCGCGTGTCGCAGTGACACTACACAAGTATACATAGTACTACTCAGCAGAACAAAAATCCTGTTTCTAACCATCAGGAGATGACTATTACTCCAACATCAGACTATTATCCAAAACTTTCACTGCTTACATCGATATTCAAACCAAGAAATTTAAAATTCGATTTTATGTCAATGTTCTGTATCAATAATGAATCGAAAACTCATATTCGTTATTTGGTATTAAGGTAAAGCAAATCAGATCACACCAAACTTGAATGGTTTTTTGGTTATCAGAGATTAGTTCTACAAGTTTCCAACAGATATTATAGGAAAGTTATTAGCTTAGATAAAAGAAAGAAACAAACCGAACCATAAGGAATCCTTGGTTTAATTAAAAATACAATAATGAAAATTTTTATCTGGATTGGTATTACATTACATATTGACTGAATATTTCGAAATAAACTAATTGATGGATAGTGTTTGAGTCAAAATAGTGTTTGAGTCAAAAAAGCTAATCTACACGTATATTTACCAATGAATCTAGCCTTGGTGGGACTATTCCCAGGAGAGTCCTTAGGAGGAAGGTAGTTGTAGTAACCGTTCATAATTGGTCCGTTATGTTGAATATCGGGATCTTCCATGTAGACATGGTCGGAATTTTCTGGAGGGTTGTACCTGGGCCTCACCGAAGGAAAACTGTGCCGATTTACTTTATTCACATATTCCGGTTTATATGGTGGGTGTATGCTCTCCCTGTATCTCAGTATCGTACTGGGAGCTGAAAATATTTCAGGTTTATTGATAGAAGTAAAAAATTTCCGAGTAAAAAATCATTGCTGAGATATTTCACAAACAAAATAAGAAATGCATCACTGCTAGAAGATGGATTAACTAATGATGATACAAAATTATATATAGTTTAATACGTAATGAAATGAAATTTAAATATACCATTTTGAGTTTTGTAGCTCGTGAAATTTCACACCATATTTCAGGACATTAATTAAGTATTCGAAAGGAACGAAGGAAATGTTGAATAAGTTCGATCCCAGTTTTTTTATAGTACGCCTGTTTCAAAACTGTTTGCAACTGCCTAAGATTGGTGAATGATGTAGCAAAAACAAGTTGTTGAAATGCAGTAGATGTAGAATTATTTCATTTTTGTAGTTTTCAAATGAAACCTTCTTGCTGAAAACCAATTCTTTATTCCTGGGCAAAATCCACAGGGCTCATCAACTAGTTCAACAGTGATTACGTACACTTTGGTTGTCTACAGAATTAACGTCCAAATTTACACGGTACACGATGATGACACCATCAAAACTTAATGTATTGCGAAAGAGAGAGTTGACCAGATATGAATAGATAAATATGATTTTTTTTCCTGCAGAAAAACGTATAAGGATGAAGATCTGTCGACCAATATAATAATGATAATAATAATAGGTATACGATATATACAGTACCTATAAGCTTAGTAACGTAACAACTTTATTGCCTGGATTGATAACCGAAAAGCATTTGAAATATTTCATAAGCTCATCTTTCATCTGCTCAGAAGCTTTGCAATACCCAACTGATACCCCTCTGGATGATTTGCTTTACCATAATATCTGGTCAAGCAGAAGTCCAAACACAGCGAATCACTTTAAGACAGAGTGTATTTCAGAAAGATTTCCACAGCCTCTTTCCTTTCTGTATCTCACTACTGCTCTCATTCGTTACACTCAGAAATACTCGCGGGTATAACTGAGGCATCCCGGAAACAAGAGACGTAAGGCCACCCATTTGTTTTATATGGATGATCTCAAACTTTATGCTTCTGGAGAAATTCTCTCCATTAGTCAGGGTGGTGGAAGGGTATACACGACACGGTACTGGTATGCTATTCGAGATAGAAGGTCAAAGTTAAAATAAAAGTTTCATGAAGTAATTTACCGCGTTTATTGTGGAAAAATAATGACCTCTCTACTTTCAAAACTCAAGATCATGCCGGCTTGCCGCACTAAGGCAGATCAGTATAAACCTGTATCTATAATTCGGGACCGGAAACCTCTATGTTAGTACGCCCAACCTACCATTTATATTGTGCAGTATGTACTCATAAAACGTAGATACTCTATCAACAACTCTGCAGATGTTCCGCCCGAATAAGATCGTTCCAATAAAAAGCGTGGGAGTTGTACAGAAACGAAAATTATTATTTTATATATCAACTGTCACAATCTTCATGATGTTCAAAAAGGAATAAACTGATATTTTTCTAACACCTGGGTATTATACAATGATGAAAAGAATAAAATACTACACTCACTCTGGTAGTAGTTACAGCTGGACAAACAGGCCATAGACGTCTGCGTGGACCTCGCCATGGCATAGTTTCCCATCAGGGGACTCTCACTCCTGCTAGACGTCACCAGCAGCGGCTGGTAGTTGTTAGCGTAGACGTTCTTCGCCTGCACTCTAGCCTGGTGGACGTTGGAATTGCAGTATGGATCGTCGACGTGGGCCATCTTCTGTTGGTAGATTGGCTCGACATACTTCTTGTTCATCTGGTTCTGGTTGTACCGGTAGTAGTCGTTAGTTTGGTAAACGTTCGCTGGTTCGTAACTCTCGATGTGGTTGTATGGTATGTAGACCATGGTCTGGTGGAAGTTCCTCGACAGGTCTTGAGGAGGCGGTGACATCGGCCTGCCATTCCTGTTAAAGTCAAAATATGGTTTATGGTACAAAGATTCGATAAATTATATATATATTTTTTAAGAAAGTCTAGTTTGTACAGAAATCAGTTCATCCATCTTGGACCGAATTTAATTTTACTTTATATGCACAATATTTTTTTGCAATGTTTATACCGTCAATACTTTTTTCTTTTAATGAGCTTCTGAACTGGTCTAAATTGAGGAGAAAAATACTAATTACATTCGAAGGATGATAGTGGGGTGTCTAATTTTTTACCATTATCCATGCGGTCATTAAACACATTATGAGTTTCATTAAATTCAATATTCACTTTATTTATTATCTTCTTGTAGTAGATAGTTTCTGATGTAGTGGTGTTTCTGTAGAATCTGTTGCAGTGGGTGAAATATTGCGAGAAAAATACTGATCCGAATTTTTGAAGGTACCAGCGGCAACGCAGCAGACCAATAGACACCAATAGATCTGTAGACACCTGCACCAGAAACTGAAAATATTTTTCATCAAGGTGGGAACCAGCAGAACTGCTCTGAGTATTTTCCACTACAGCAACAGTCAGTCCTCTCTTCTCTGGATTAGGTCTGTACGAGGTAGCATATAGTTGAGTGTTGGACGTATTAAGTCGGAGATTGTTTCTAGACCAAAAGTGTCTCAACCTGAATACCGTAACCGTGTTTTGTGTGGTATTACCCCCTAAAGTCGAATATGAAAAACTATTTTGTGTAAAAAATCATAATAGGTCCTATGATTTGTGTCTCTGAGCTGAGTGGAATCAAATTTTATAATCAGAATCTTTTTCCGTATATTATTGTAATGGATCAGAGGCCGGCCCTGACAGTTGCTGCACGTGCCGGGCTCGTGGCAACGGCAAAGAAAGCGGTCAGATCAGACGCGAAAATTCC
>WOGN01000554.1:0-23812 GCA_015342105.1 Leptinotarsa texana
GGTTTCTATGTATCTTTCATAGTATCTACAAATCTCATTTTTGCTTCAAGATGAAACTGACAACTAAAGAAAAATATAGACTTTAATCAGTCACTATCTGAATTTTTTTTTCATCTTCACTGCTGCTTGTGCTGCTATTGACATTTAAATTTATAATCACTGGATTTACCTATGTTTGAACGTCTGTGAATGTTTCATTTTCCCAATATTTCCGCTCTATACCTACTACGTGTCGGCAACTACATGTATACCTACTACATGTCGCCATTCCTACGAAGTGATTTGATCAAACTCGTGCTCCACCAGTTTCCTCACATTTTCCAACTTGAAAGTTACATTCTTTTGGGACACGTTGTTTTTGTCAGTAGCCCGAATAAGTTCCATAGGATTCAAATCCGGATGGTAGGGTGAAAGTCGTAAAACGTTATGTCCATGTTCAAGCATAACTTCATGAAATCTAATATGATGCTTTTCATTCACCTTGATCAACTCGTATAATTCGGGTTTGAGCATGACTTTTTCGTGCAGCCACCTCACCATGTCAGACTGCCTAGAATTTGTGTTGAAGGCTGCATTAATTTGAATATTATGGTATGGAACATTATCGGTCACGACTGAGTCTTGGTCGCTTCACAATATGTTTAAATAACACTTTGGTTGTTTCACCCATCCATTCTTGGAAGATGTACCTATGTTCACTATGAAGGTATGTTTCATTTCATTTTAAATAATTGATCCTCAATACTCTAATGTCTATTTTCTCTATTAAAATTTGTCTATTAGTTTCAGTCCTTCTCCATTTGAAACCTATTTTCTTCAAAATTCTACGAAGGGATATTTCGGAAGCTACAATTCTCAAAAGTCATTAATTTTGTGTTGGAACTTTTTTACCGTAATACGACACCGGTCCGTCTTATGAAAGTCGTAAATAATCCGTCTAAGATTGGAATACTCATACTCGGGAATATCAGTTACTGGTGATCTTCTAGGCCGCTCCTTTCTTGGGGTGGAATATTTTATTTCTCCGTTTTTTGCAGAAATTAATTGCTCTCCATCTTTAACCACTCTTTCAACTGATACAATATATTTGTGTTGAAATAGTTATTTTTAAATTTATTTAATATTGCCTGTAGCGAGAGATGTTTTATTTTTCACATTTGATAACGTATCCGACTCACATTTAACGCTTTGAAAATAATTGAACTCTTTATTCACCACTGGCTTAGATAAATTAACCATCAGAATAAATAGTAAATGAATGTTTGGGAAAGTATAATTGTGGATCAGGTCACTGAACTACATTTTTTGACGGTCCACTGGGTGGACAAATCTATAAAAATTTCCTACGAGAGGATTTACCAAATTTATTGGAAGAAGTACCAATCGACATTAGGGGGGTTATATTTCTAACATGAAGTTGCTCTTCCCCACAGATAATGCAGGAATAAATGGCTAGGAAAAAATCCATTCATTAGATAGCAAAGTTCCCAAATCTCTCACCATTGGTTTCTTTCTCTGGAAAATGTTGAGGGAGAGATTTATTGGGAAAAATCAAAATTGCAGGTAACTAAATAGACTTAATATGGTTATTGTTAAAATAAAAGATTATTTGAACGTCTGCTGTGATAATTGCCATCCTAATGCGCTTTCAATACTTACCTATTATTACTTTCATGCCGTTTTTATAATTTTCTTTAGAGAATAAGACATCTCTATATTCTCTATGGAGGAAATAAAGTAACAAAACCCTGAATTATCTGAAATCTTCTGGTTGGCACGTATTATTTGCACATTTTTTTTATTCAAATAGACCTTTTTTTGATTGTCTGAGTTACAATTTTTACCAGTTTTGAATTGCGTTGATTTATTTCTTTTAACAAATTTTTCACAATTTCCCTTTAAATTAGATATGATTCTGACAGAAACAGTACTCAAACCCTATATTTCCTGAAATTTCAGTTAGTGTACTTTCCGGATGTAGGGTGTTTCATAAAATTTAGTTATACTAGAAAAATTATTTCATTGAAAACTGTTTTTAAATTGTGGGGTGGAAATTGCCACCCCAAGTCCCCTCGAACAGTTCAAAGTTTGCAATGGAAAACCAATTAGATTCAGTTGCTGGTATTCTGTGAAAATTTGGTGATGCTAAAACATTTTTCTTCACATAGAAAAATAATCGTTAAAAGGGTTGAAATCAACACCATCCAGCCTTTTTGGGAGTTATAATTTTTCATTTCAAATCGTACAAGCAAGTTGAAATGTTTCGATCAAAATAACTGAGGGATTTTTCAGGATTCTTCAATATTTTGGTAATATGAGAATTTTATCTCTCTTGAAAGTACTGATTTCTTTGATAACAATGAGTGACTTTACTTCATTCCAAACCAAATCATATGATGACATCGTTTTGCAATGTAAAATTCACATTCTGCATTTCATACATATATAAATCAACATTAATCTCGTACACCACTGGTTACCACGTTCGGACATTTCAGGAGATTGAGTCTGCTAAGTTAATCTACTGTCAACAAATCAGTATCGTAATTAGTATCTAAATTTATAAAAGCCTTACAAAAATTTGAAAAATTTACCCCCTGCAGAGTTGAGTTTTTACTTTTTTGAAGATTTTCTCTCATACCACTTTCAACTGACAGCACTAAGTTGAAATTCATTTTTAATTTCAGTACTATAAACATCATACATATTTGATAGGTATCAAAATTTTGCACGGTCAACTCCAAATATATGTACCCGAACCAATTATGAGGCACTGAAATCATTAGTGCGAAACCAGATTGGAAAATAGATCAATAAGAAACCTAAAGAATAGACAATGGGAAAAACTGTTTCAACAGAGCAGATATTGACTCAAGAACAATTACAGTGCTTGTCATGCACAGCGGGCAAGTAATTTGTGGACATCAAAAACTGAGTACTAACAAAGGACTGGTACAAACTTGTCCAGGGAACGAAATTGTTGGAAAAGGTGCCATGAAAAGATAGGAGAAAATAGTCCATTACACCTATACGCCCTACGCCATTACGCCCTTTCATTGATTTTTGTATTTAATTCTTCTTTATAAACAATGTAAGTCAATGAATAAAGTCCATTTATTATTATTATTATAAGGCTGCAATGTTTACCAGAAACTTGAAGGAAATAAAGGGGTCAGACCCTAGATGTAGACTACAAAACATTTTTTGAGGTTATATGATAAAAGTTGAAAAATTCTAAAGTTGTGGTCTCAATTTATGATTTCATTTTCAAACTTGACAACCCCATATCTCAAATTAATGTCAGTATCATTTTTTAAATCAAGACAATTTATTTATTTAACATTTTTAGTTAAAATACAACATTCTGAATGTTCAGTTAGCTGAACTCATAGTGAAAATACACCGCAAAAAAGTTTACATACATTTTTCAAAAGGCTAATAACCCTGCTGTTTTCTATGATATTTCTACTTCACAACATGACTAATAACAAGATTTTCTTTTGTTTTGATTATAAGCAGGAATAAGCAGCAAGTAATTGATAGTGCACAATTATTTTGTATTGTTCCAAAATGGTGACAAATCCTTGAACTTGACAAGTTCATATTGCCACTGAATCAAATGGTTTATTGTTCTGTACTGAAGCTAGGTCAAATTCTAATATAATGAGTCATCAATGTTATGGAAGATTGTCTAATTCTAATTAATCATATGATAACTGATTCAGAGCACTCAAACCTTGACAGATTAAATTTTGAAATATTAATTTAATAATAACAAAAATTGTAAGGTTACATTTTCTTATTAAAATAGGTATAAACAACAAAGTAAAAAAAGAAAAATTGCTGAATTGATCAGTATCATCTGTAATTTGAAAATGTGTTTTCACTTATACAGGCTGATTTTTAAAGTATATCACATAAAAATTGAATATTACACACATAAGTACTTTTGTGTAATTCAATGTTTACAAAAAAGTACCTGTTTCAAAAGTGCTTTTCTTCTAGTTTGTGTCTGATAGTTACTTCTTTGCATCATCTACACATCTTTGTATAGAATTATTTTTTTGAGATTGATTGCTTCCTTTCTCTCTTTGGAAGATTCCCACTTTTTTGTATAAAGATGGAGAAGTAGAAAGCCAAAATATTTTTTTCCCAAAAATCAATGTCACCTGGAAATATACCCATTTCAATTTAAAGAAATAAATAATACACCCACAAATCTGAAATTACTAAAACAAAACTAACTATAAATATTCATAGTATATATTGAGTCTCGATAAGACCAAGTGAGTCTAAAACTCTCAATATATTTCAATTTTCTATAATTGAAGAATATTTTTGAAAAAGTTATGTATGATTTCACGATCTTTGCATGAAAAAAAAAATATGTATGTTAAAAATATGTTTTTTTTCATTAACCAGCTATCGTACCCTCACGGAGTACAATCCTCAGAAGTCAAAACTTGTGGAAACTACGGACTAACGAGGTCTTATCTTTCAACGTGTGATTCAACCATCCACCAACACAGGTTGGTGGATAGCAAGTGAAAAACGAGCGTTCAGCCTGCGGCTTGAACCATCGACTCACACATCGGCCTATTGACTGGGTGAACAAAGCACCCATGTCGAACCGCCCAGCTATCGACCAACTGAGGAAATTAGGTACCCTAAAAGGAGTCTGAAATTCCTGCAAATTCAAAACTTGCAGTGAAGAATTTCAATTTGGTTCTGCCTGCTTAATGGTAAAGCAAATAAAACTCACTGATTGAAAAAATATGAGGAAAATCTAAGAAAGGTGTCCACTTCTGGACAGCAGGTAACTTATTTCTTGAATCTACGTTTTCTAATCGGTGACATGGTGAATAAAATCATGTATACCTTATTCGTTTTTTGAAGTAAAAAAAGATGAAATATGACCTTCTTTTAATCTTGATGGGCAATAATTTCAGAATTGAGGGAGACGACCCCATTTCTACTTTTCAGTCATGTTTTGTTCATGATGTTAAAACAAGTACGAACATTTTTATAAATCTTCAGATGAGGGCAATCCAGATATTTACCAGAATTTAGTATATCTAGGCAAAACAGTTACAATACCCATAATATTATAAAAAAAATTGAGCTACTGATTCTAAGAAGTGTTTTATTACTGAAGTACTTCCAAATAAAAGATAAATAATTCTGCAGGCTGGATCTACAAATAGTTGGAATATTCTTTTAATTTATTCAGTAATTGCATGGGATTACCCCATTTTAACATGCTTTTAGCAGTTCACTTGTATGTTTGTTTGTAACCGACTCCTTTAGATCGATTTAAATAGACACATTTATTTTAAAATTTGTACACTTATCAAGAAGGGGTGACAATACAAAAATTTCATAAGTTTATCTCATTATTCTGATAGGGATCAAAAGGATTGAATAATTTCTTCATACAGTCTCTGTGTAAGAGCAATGCAATGAACTTTTTTTAATGGTAACCTAGATTTTCCAATTCGTTTTTGGATTCTACATTAAATTCTGAATTCAGCCATATAGCACACTTGTAGTTTTCTTTGAATGCTGATGAAAAAAAAGGCAATTTTATTGCATATTATAAAGAGTGCCATAAATAAGTCAAAATTAATGCAATAATACGAGTTTAATAAAATGAATCCATCAGTTATGATTTCATTGTTTGTTCAATTTTATCTAGTTGTGTATTTCTGTAGAAATTATAATAAATAATTATACTTTTAATAATATATAAACTAAATTTTCGATATATCCCCACAAAAAGAAATCTAGTCGAGTAATATCTGGACTTTGAGGTGGCCACGGTATTGGCCCTTATTTCCAATCCATTTCTCATTAAAAGTATCATCCAAATATTGGATAACTATTCTATTATTATGTGGAGGTGCCCCATCTTGTTGAAACCACATATTCAGTCTAGTTTGTTTTGGTAAATTCTCCAAGAGATTCGGCATTACATGTTGAAGAAAAACCAAGTACCTCTCCCCATTGAGAATTCCTTTGAAAAAATGAGGTCCTATCAAATAACCATCAATGATTCTGTACCAAACTGTAATCCCCCACACAGACTGAAATCTCGTTTCTTGCACCCAATGAGGGTTCACGTCAGACCAATAGTGACAATTATTTTTGTTTATTATATCTTTGTTATGGAAACTGCTTTCATCACCTTATATTTTTTTCAGAAACTGATCATCATCATGAATATGGGTGGACAACCATGCAATGAAGTTCAATCTTCTATCAGCATCTCCTGAATATGGGAATATATTTTAGTTATTAAAAATGAAACATGAAGATTATTACCTGGATGTAGTCTTTGAACCAAATGTATTTTGTATGGATGGAATTTTTTTTGACAAAATTTTTTGTATTGATGATTTCGAAATGTTACAATGCATTGCTACTTGTCTGGTAGAACTATATGGTTCAAACACCATTTGACCTAGCACAGCAACAATGTGATTCTCATCAGAACCCGTCTTGGTTTTTTTCGCTTCCGTTCATTAAAACATCCATTTCGTGACAAAGATTTGGCTAAGCCAGCGAATGTTTTTTTCGACGGTAATTTTCTGTCAAGATATTGATTAGCGTATATTCTCACTGCTTCTTTTGAATTCCTTCTTGCTTTGCCATAAATACATATCATATCCAACTTTTCAGCATTTGAGGATTGAACCGTTTTTCAATTTCACGAAATACCAACACAAAATTGAATATACTTCTGTCAAATCTGACACGTCTTCTGACAGATCGATAAATACATTATTGCATTTATTTTGACTTATTTATAATACGCAATAGAATTGACATTTTTCATAAGTATTCAAGGAAAACTACAGGTGTGCTATATGGCTGAATTCAAAATTTAATGCAGCGGAGGTGTCGCAACGCCCTAACGGATGACGCCTAGTGCTGCTTTCACGAAATATCAATATTCTTTTTTATTTATTAGATATTTGCCCGCAGAGTTTTATATGGGACACCCTGTATGTAACTAAAAAACATACTTTAACAGCAACACAAGCTGATAAAGCTTTAGCTGCAACACAAACTGAAAAAAAAATCGAAATTAATTCAAGATTTTGTTTAACATCGATAAGTCCTATGTCTTGATGTAACTAATGACTTTAAATAAGTCTGAAATCAGAATTAATCTATTTAAAAAAAAAAAATTTTCTTATGAAAAAGCGTGGGATGCTAAATATCCATTGTTATAAATATTTTGTTAGGAGCTGTTTGCCAGATTGGAGCCATAATAAAAAAGCATCCCATGCTTTTTTACAAGTTGATGTTTTGTAAATAAATTCATTCTGATTTCAGACTTATTGAAAGTCATCGGCTTGATTGGAGATAACTTGCAACCTTGATAGTCTGGAACATCAAAGAAAGGTTGGAGATTTGTCTCTCTTTTATAGATACTTCCACGGCAAGTGTTCAAATGACTTAGCACATTTGATTCCACAGTACATATCAGAAATACGCGACAAACTGTGGCTGCTCATCGTTTTAAGGTTCAACGTAGTACACCTCGAACGTCACTGTTCTTCAAGAACTCTTTCATTTGGGAACTGCATTTATGTGGAATAAACTTCCTGAGAAGGTTTTTCCAAATGGATATAATCTCCAGCGATTCAAATCCAATGTGAATCGCTACTTTCGCACATGCACCACTCTTAAAGCACCTTAAGGATTCTGTAGTACTTGTGTTTTGTCCTTAAAAGAAATTATATCAAGTCATAGGACTTATTATCGATGTTGAACACAACCTTAAATTAGTTTCGAATTAATGAAGTAAACTCAAGCATGTGAAAATGAGTAAAAGCACTAAGATAAATTGAAAATACAGGTATAAATGGCAAGAATAACATAAAGTATACATATATGTAAGCAATAAGTGTAGAATTTTGAAGTCACTTTCAGAAGACATTAGAATTTTTACAGGAATATACCTGTGTCTCCAGATGTAGATTTTTTCACTGAACATTTTAAGTGAACGATCAATAGTAGAGTGCATACCATAGTTTGTACGATAGAAGGAAACGTGAAACAGATTATTATTTCTGAACATTCTCTGTGGCTCATGTCAATGAATCCTATTATTATCGGCAACAAATGTTAAAGATTCATCGATGTACTGGTTCTCAATATATCAATGTCATACTTATGGATAACACTTCTTACCACAGTTGACAACTGTCAATATTTATGCGGGAGATACAAGAAAAACCAGTTATGTGAACTAGTAGGAACTTTTGATTTGTCAGAAATCTTATATTTGTTAATTTAGAACAGTAGAACAGGAACATAAGTCATTGGCATGAACTACCATTCTAAAACATTACAAAACTTGAGTGCAAATTTCACAAAAAACCTTTGGAAAAATAAAGTAACGAAAATTAATAAAGTTAAAAAGTTGTATAATCATTTTGCTTAGATCTAGTACTTGTTAATTTCAATGATAGTGAGAGAATTTATAAAAAAAATTGTTTTCATATTTTTCATTTCATTAGATTGTTTTACTTTTTTATTCATACCCAATGATTTGTCACTAGAATTTTGTGATTTTTTTTCTTACCTAGAATAATTCAATCTCTTTTTTTTATATACTTGGAACATTACAAAATGTTATCATAATCATTATTTTGGAATAGTGATAAACCTAAGTGACAATATGAATATTTTAAATACTGGTCTGTAAATGTGTACTTGCCGTTAATTTTTAAGAGGATAGGCACTCTACTTTGTGTACAATCTGTAGCTAAAATATAAATTCGGTATATCTCTGAAAACACTTTACCCCTCAGCACAGACTTGTGGATTTCTAGATAGAAAATGCAATATTCATTCAAATTTAAAAGATGAAGTGTTACCTTTTTCCCTTCCATTGAATAAACACTTCTAACTCCACTTGGCAGTGTCACACTTTTTGTTAAAATATTCGTGAGTTCTGCTGTAAGGCTATCAAACGATCTATAACGTTCTGGGGCCACTGGAATAACAACACCATTGAAAAACTTATTGCCATTGTGATAGAATCGTATTCTTTTAGCTTTATTGGTTCTTGAAGTTGAGGAAGGTCTATGATTTTTAATGCTCAAATCCTCAAGCCCACTATCAATTTCACCATCTGACAAGAAACTATTGAAACTATTCGACGAAACACTTCTTGAACCGTTCAGATTATTCTTCGACATTTTAATGATATTGTTTAGTTTCACATAAACATTTTATTAAAATTTTTATTTTCCCGGAATAAATTACACACAGGTACCGCCTATTAGTCACTCACAGCTGTCAATACTAAAAGGTATTCGAAATATAGCCAAAAAACTGATATGTTAAAGTCTTTGGAAGAATATAGAGTAATTGGTTAAAGCGGAGAAAAACTTCAAAGCTGACAAAAAAGTTAAAATACTTTTAAAATAACTGTTTACTAACGAGAAAAGGTAATAACCTCTTTTCGAATATATTGTGGGAGGGATAGGTGATAGGTGAGATAGAATGAGATATTTTTGAAACATAGAACACATATACCAAACACAATTTTATGTTCTAAGTATATTTATATATTCGTGAGTTTTATGATACAATACGAGGTGTTCTTGTTTGGCATTAGGTATCATCAGTGGTTGACCTATACATTTTCCATTGATAAAACTAATAGTGTCGCACTAACATTAAACGAGTTTTGGCATATTGGTACAACAGATGTCACTCAATAACACTATTATAATAGAAAATATCAGAATCAGATTATCAACTACAGGAATACCAAATGCTATTATTACGTTTCAATATTTCAAAGCGACAAATTGACGGAAATAATTATGGCATCTAAATAATTATTATTCTTCCAGGGGAGGAATTCTCCTCCGTGAATTGGATTTTCCGGAAAAGAGAATGTTTCTGAAACTATCAATTAGCTGGGAAACTCCTGTTCGCCTCCTCTTTGTGAAATTTCTTCAATACTTGAAAGAGATATTTTTTATTTACTTCTGCCTAAGATGCTTAAACACTGGTGTAGCGGTTCATTCATGTACAGTTTTCATATCGATCTGTCGACCAATATGACTCACTCGGTTTTCATTTACGTAAGCCCCTTTTTTGAAGAAAATGCTAGATACCGTCATATTACTATTCCTGTGACGGTACAGTGTTGCGTTATTTCACAAAGTGAAGATCCAGATTAAGAGGTAGGTGTGAAATGTGGTGACACCGACATAAAATATTACTTTGTGAAAAATACTTTGAATTTACGCGGTAACTTATCGGTATGAACTGAGAAGTTTGCCTTTTCGACACTTGAATGAAGTTATCCATTCCAATTTTCATATATTTCAGAATGTTAATGGTGAAAATACACAAAGAAGATCGATAAAAACTGATTTTCATTCACAAAAAGTGATTTTTGTTCAGTATTCGTAATTCTCTGCGTTAGTATGGACTGTTCCATCACTACTGGTGTCTTCATCGGCGGCTTGGTTTTAGATACGAACTCCGGGGTTTCATGTTTCCTCAATTCAGAATTGGTCCTCTATTGTTCATTTAGGTTTCTCTTCAGATGGTCGGTCACTAATGAAGTTTTCCAAAATTTTAAATTTATTTTATATCCACTTCTTTTTCAGCAGTTTTTTCAAATGATACTGCAAATAATTTTGGACGCATTCAATGTTCTGGGTGCATATGTTATCTTAAGTTCGCTTCCGAGTTTTTCTTTACTCGATAATACTGCTTCAATTACGGAATTCAATATATCGGTTCTTAGATTGAGAAGCTTGGAAATGTCCAAATTTTGCTCAATTTTTTGCATTTTTTCAAGCACTTTGTTGTGAAAGTAACTAAAAAAAAGTGAATTGATAGACAGGTTAGTATACAGAGTCTAGTAAAAGTAGCGGTAGATGCAAACTGTAATAAAAGAAATTTAAAATAATTATGAATTTCAGATTTATTTCCCAGTGAAATGTGAATCAAATATAGATGGTAATTGTGAATTTAATTGAATATTATAAATGAATATAATTAGATAAACGATTGAGGTTATATCCCATTCTAATCAATGGTAATTAACTATGAAAAATTTACTATTCATTTCTTGTTTAGAGCATACATATGAATATTTATTTATTTTTTGCACTGTTAAACCCACTCTCCTCGAAGCATGTATACATTTCTTACATCTAACCACGTTAATATGAGGTTTTATAAATGGTATAAAAACATGTTTTCTTCCGGATTTCGATTATCCGACGTACAATTCGCAAAAGAGCAATGCTTTATTGGCATTATACTAGCACAAAATATTTTTTAAATCTGATTTATATTTTTAAATAATAAATTAAAATTACTACTGTTTACAATACTGTTTTACATGTGAATAGTTTATGTTTGTCCCTTCTACTAGTGCTGCCTCTCGTGACACGTTCGCTGTACTATTCTCAGGAAAAAGGCTCATTCTATCTCTATCTAATACGTCCAATTCAAGTAGAAAACTATTGACGAAATTTGAATTGAATCTAAGAAATTCACAAAATTTTCATAGAACTCACATTAATATTTACAAATTGTAATGTGCAAGCAAAGTGGGATTCTACAAATCCTTATTTTTTTTGCTATTTTCTTTTTAACATTATTGTCGTTTAGATGTAATAATAGTTTTTTTGTTGTTGATTCTGAAAAGTGAACGTAAGACGTTTTGTTCAAGAATCATGTTCTTTTGTAAAAATCTGGGATTAGTGATTTATTTTCTCCACAACATATTTCACAAACATACGATTAGGAATCCTCTCTTTCTGTGAAATATAATATTATCAAGATCTGAACGCCATTATTATTTGACATATAAGTACCTGATATATGATTTTTTGAATTTCATTTTCGCTGGAAGGTCTCGCAACAGTTGCAACTTGGTTTCTATATTTGGGAAGGGAAAACTCTTGACAGCTGTGTCATTATACAACAATCTATTATTTGAACCTCATTTTGTTTTGATTTTTTTGAATTATTATTACAGTTGTAAGAAAGTTCAGAAGGGCCTTACTTATTTTTGGTGTATTTCTGACATTTGATTTGGAATTAACCCAAAAAGCCAATAATGAATAGGAGTGAGTTTAGATTAGATTAAGAGGGTATGTTAGGTTATAATAAAGAACACATCAAAATGCCGAGTTTGAAGTTGGAAGCAAGTCGGAATTTCCAACTGACGCGAGACGTTCATATTTTAATCAACATATGTCGAAAGTTATAGAGTGTTTTCATCAGAAGCACTCAGTTATATTATTATGATAATATATTGGTTCAAACTAAGCAACGATACGAATCATAGTTAGTGATCATGATTTACTACGATGAGTAAACCAATGTGCGAAAAACTCCAGAACACGCTCTAGTATTTATTGGTGCCTTTCATATACTTAACAAATCATAGGTCCGAATATATCATAAATATTTGAACAATAAGCAAATTTTATATTTCTCTGAATATAGAAGGAAGTTGGAAATATATTAACTTTGTATATTATCTGATCTCCTGCGGTCGAAATTCAACGTTCACTCTCGTGATCTGATGATTTTTATTTGTCGTGATTTTATTATATTATATATAAAGTATGCATGGGGGTCCCTTTAACCTTACCGGAGACGAGTGTTTCTCAGACGCGAATTAAGTGTGTGTGTGTGTGTGTATCTGTAAGAAAGTATGTATTAGTAATCTGTTTATGAAGTGTTTATACTTACCGGAGCCACCTGATAGCGACTCTCGGAGGTAGTCTTTGGTTCTGTTTCGTGGGCCATATGTGTTTATCACTTTGGCGAAATCTGGTCTCGTCCCTGTTGAGCGCTTCATGTAGGTCACGCAGCACTGCACTGCCGTGTGATCGTATTCTTTCGAATACGTTTTCGGCGTGCTCTCTCATGTGTGCGTTTACGTAGTGGATTTTAATGTTCAGGTCCCGGTAAATGAATCTGTTTGGTATGTACCTTGAAGTGTTTACGGCAGCTTGTATGCAAGTGTTTATGAACGTCTGAATACAACGTCTGTATGTCGCTGAGCACTGGTCCCAGGCAGTGGAGGCATATAGAATGATAGGAAGTAGTATGGTCTTGATGAGAATCAGTTTCACATCGTAACCCACATTACTCCTGCGGCCTATGATTGGGTATACAGCTCTCACCAACCCTAGTCTCTGCCGTATGTGGGACCTGAACGTCAGTCTCCTACTGCGGGTGACTCCTAGGTATCTCGCTTCGTTGGTCCACGGAATCTCTTGTATGTGAACAGTATCGCCTGACTCTTTTGTCGGGGTTTATACTGATTTTCCAAAGGTTGACCCATTCCGCTAGTATGCCCGCTTGCTGATGCAAATATCTGGTGACTTGCCCGTGGCTAGTCGTCTCTAAGAGCCGTAACAGTATAATGCGCTCTTGCCACTTCACCATATTTGAGTATGGGATTTCTATTGCTTCCCGTACGAGTCGACTGTGGTATCCATTATCGGGAGCAAGTAGTTTCACATCTTCAACCAGTATAGTGTGATCTCCTTCACTAAGCGCGGGTTCCACTACTGCCGATTTGTCTATTTGACCTAATCTACAGTTTCTCCGATGTTCATTCAGCCTTGTACTCTCGGATCTTTTGATTACACTTAAACTTATCCGCAGGTGCATGTTATACGAAATACCCCTGCAGATGATAGTGGATCTCTTTTGTCGCTCGCAGATCTATGTTCCGGATGGGCTTGAATACTGTTTTTATTTTATGCTTCCCTAAGATTTTCCCTTCCTTTCACTTTCCCTTCTACACAATGTTTTTTCTTTTCATCCGTCATATTTTGAAACGCGTTCTAGTTGTAGGATATTATTAAGAGTTCTGTGATGCTTTTTCGAAAAGTTCAAAAATGGTATGGCAGCACTGCTGGTAAAATTTTGTTGTCTCGTCTTTAGTATTCTGTGATCGATATCAGAATATAACCAAAAATATATGAGTGTAAAATGGTTCGAAAATTGAAATACCATGAACAGAAACTACTGAAGAAAGTTGATTTCATATCGTGGGAAGTAGACAATAACCTACATGAAGTTAAAGTACTTAAGAAATATCACATACAAAAACGGGAAGATTATACAAAGTAAGTCTTATAGGAAAATGTAGGAGATTGTTTTTTAAATGTTTTTCTTTCAGGTATAATAAATTAGCTAGGAATATACGAGAACTTGCAAGAAAAATTAAAGAAATCGACTCAAATCATCAATTTAGAACAGAAAGCAGTGCTCAATTGTTAGAAAAACTGTAAGTACTGTATAACAATAGATATGATTTTGCATTAATGTTGCCACTAAAAATCAATGATCAAATGGCTTACAACCTATGGTTGGTTTCCTATTCAGCTCAAATAGACTTAAAGAAAAGTTCACACTATTTTTAGGTATCTCATGGGATTGATCCCTACAAGATGGGATCTCAGTTTAGCGGAAAAAGTAACAGCATCTTGTTTTTGTCGTAGACGTTTACCAGTTGTAATGGTTAGAAGTGAGTTATTGTAAATGTACAGAAAATATTTTTTATATAATCAATATTCATTTTAGATAAAATGTCGGAGACAATAAAATCAGCTACAAAATTAATTGAGCAAGGACATGTAAGAGTGGGACCAGAATTGATAAAAGATCCAGCATTTCTTGTTAATAGGACATTGGAAGATTTTGTTACTTGGGTAGACAATTCCAAGATCAAACAGCATGTACTGGAGTACAATGGATTGGTAAGTTGCCTACTGATGAAGTATATCCTGGTTTTTATGAATGGGTTAGCAAATTCCTTTCGAATTGAAGATACTCGTATTTGTGAGGTGAAAAATTAGTTTTCATATATTTCATAATTTATAGGCACCAAATGAAACTGACAAATATTTTAAAACAAATTTTTTGCATTCAGTGTTAGGAATCATACGTTAAATGGTAAGGCCTCGTTAGTTCTAAGCTCACACAAGTTTCGACTTCTGAGGGTTTCTTGTTTTCTGTAAAAAATTGAAGTATCTGAAGTTTCATGTTAATGATGCTGGAAGTTACTTGTATCTCTCTATTGAGTTAGTAATGCATTAATAACTTCTAAAAAAAATTTATACAAGAAATAGTTGTTGCTGAAAAAATGTACAATGCAAATGTCCTCTTGCCATTCATTTACTGTTTATTTTTATCACTAAATATTATTATAACATAAACTGTTCACAAATTTCTTTCCTAGTCCATGATATATCAAAAACTATATAAACATTGAAAGGGGTCATTTATAGGAGAGAAATTTTTTGGAAACAACGGTTTTGGCTTTCTTTTTTCTTCATACAAAATATGTTGGAAACTTCAAAAGCAAGAAAGAAAGTAATTGATTTTAAAATATCTTCACATAGTTGTGTAGATAATTCATAGAAGCTACTTTAAGATACAAATTGGAAAAAAGCCATCTCGAAAGTGCTACTTTCATACAAACATTGAGTTACATGAATTCAGTTTGTGTTCCAAAGGTTCCTTATGGAATTGAATCAAATATAATTCACAGAAATGCTACACAGTATAGTATACGAAAAAGATGAAATTTCACTTACATGGAACATTGTCATCCTCAATGGCGGTTATCGATGTTTATTGCCTCTTCAGCACCCATCTGAATGACATATCTTGTTTTAATTGAAAGGGGTATATTTTTAGGAGAGATCAGTTTTTGGGAAAGAAGTTTTTCACTTTCTACTTCTCCTTTGGAAGTTTTCCACATTTTTTTGTATAAAGATGAAACGGCCAAAACCATTCCCAAATATAAAAAAATAAGACAGTTTTTGAAAAAATACTTTATTATTGAATATGAAATTTTTAAAATCTTATAATTTACTTTTATATTTTCCTAACAGTACAAAAGGATTTTTCATCAATAAGATTTAGAATATATTCATCTCGACAACTCTGATCAGTTCAAAAGAGGTTTGGAAATATATCAATGAAATAATTAAACAAGGATAGATACTGAATCAACAGGTCAACTGAAAGAACAAATATAAAAATAATTCAAAAATTCTTGGTGATAAAATTCTAGATCAATGACAGGTTTCCCAGCGTTATCCTAAGTATGGAAATCTTTGTCTAAGGTCTTGTTCTTTTCCAAAGAAAGAAAGAAATTATATTGACCTCAAATTACAATTTCTATTACATTCCAAAATATATGCCATAACATAATTTGCTTATGTACGTCCTATAGAAAATATAAAAAATATACATACACTACATGAGAAAGATTTCAAATCATATCATATTAGACAGTGGAAGTCCGAAATACTGAAATTCACCATGAAACATTGTCAACCACCTTCAGAACGAAAATTGTTTTTGTTTATAGGTCAATCAGAAACTCTAGAAATTTTGAAATTAACTGTGATATCAAAGAAATTAAATATTTTGAAATTAAATTTCGAGACATTCATCTCTTCCAACTTCCTACACAGTAGGTTCTGGTAAATGCCTACCGAAAAACAACTATTTACCTGGCTAACAACACGCTGGATGTTGAATATATATTGAATTATTCAAGATACCTCACAGAGGTCAGTCTCGCAGATGTTTCTCGTTCATCCAGCGGCAGGATCATGTTGACATTATGCAAGTATATCGCGGTTCCGAGGTATAACCTCTCGTCAGTACAGGGAAGATCCTACCCAGACAGCAAAGTGCCTGGGACTTGATTAATTTGAAGATGACTTTGGTACATATATGAAACCTTTGTCTGAGAGAAAGATTGTTAACTAGTAACAGATCCATCTCATGAACAAAGCCTCAAGTGGAAAAGAAACACCTCATGTACCAAAACTCTAACGGAAATCGAAACTGACGACTGAATCGAGGAGAGATGCATACATTTGTGAGAGTAACCTCTGTGAATCTTGCATAAATGTTTGTCAGATATAATTCAATATCCAGTGTGGTATTAGTCGGCAAAGTAGTTGTTTTTCGGCAGGCATTTACCAGAACCTACTGTGTGGAAAGTTGGGAGAGATGAATGTTCCGATATTTCATTTCGAAATATTAAATTTTGAATTATTGTATTTCTCCTCGATTCAGTCGTCAGTTTTGATAACTATGATATCTTGAAATACTAACCTGATTAAGTGAAGTCTATGGCATCTCCCTTACGTGAGGGGGGGAGAATATAATTGCCTTTACTTTCATTTTTTTTTTATTGTATTTTTTGAATCACAATATTCGAAGAATTCTGTCCACACTACAACTCTAGCTTTATGTTAAGTGTGTTCAACAAAAACTTCCACATGTATTCCCATATTTTATTTTGTTGATGTGAATACATTATTATTGAGTTATAAAAATACATTGTATAAATTGTATGGAATTAATAGAAGACTCGTCAAAACAAAAATATTAGTGATATACGTGACTCCCAAAGGTGGTCTGTTGCAAAGCCAAATTCTCTTTTCAACTAGTTGCCTTGCAGCTGAAACTACAAACTATTATTGTTTGTTGGACGATGTAGAAGCATAACTATGCAACAGATTGACTTCGGGAGCTTCGTTTATCTTTGATATTTGTAGTGAGTCTTCTGTGAATCTCATGGATGGCGTCGTTGTAACACAAGATGTCATCTTTTCTTGCTCGAGTTTGTCCTTTAAGGTCAGTGGAGTCCAACAATTTAATCGCGGTTCAGCTTAGTAACACAACAGGTCAGAACAGCACTGTTTGATGGATGTAGCCGTTACTGTGGTAGGAGATCATCATGAAAACTGAGAAACAAAATTTCCTATATTTTTATACCACTTGTATAAAACATAGAAACAAATGTCTCGTTTTTGGGCTCTGGGTTGACTTTACTGAGATTAATAACTCAAGTGTTCCACGTGCAAACTGATAAATTTTCACTAGTTTTCAAACAATTAGCTGGGTTCAAACTTGAATTAAAAATTGTTAATTTCTTCAACCCCTTATTGTGGTTTATATATCTTGATAGGGTTTCTATATTTCACCCTTGATCGAAATTTGCACTCCATTTCTTACATTGAAATAAATAAAGAAATAATAAATGAGTTCTATTTTTTCAGAGGGACGACTTTCTGCTATGAGTGAAGGAACTATTCAACTTGATCGAGGGCAGGTTCATGAAAAAAAGAATACATCTGTGGTGCTGAAAACACAATTACAAAACAATTACATAACAAAAAGTTATGCCTGTTTATTAACATGTCACAATTGATGTTATGTTTTATTATAGTATTTTTCACATAAGCTTGAAATTATTTAAAGTCCTTTCATTAATAACTATATTCTTGTTATAAGAGAAAATATAATGGTTAAAAAAAAGTGCTTCTAGAAGGGAACATTGAATACAATTAAACATTATTTTTCAACATAATATTGTAATATTTAAATCTATTAAAAACACTTTGATTTTACCAGAGCGAAATAGCCGTCTTTGACGCATGTTTCGCTAATTAAGTAAGAATTATCAGTAGATCCTGATAACTTGAGGAAAGTATTTTCATTTCATTCCAGAGGTTCCAAATTCTACTTGTCAGGTTACTTTTTGATTTACCTAATTTCCCAATTTTGCTTCAGGACAATATTCAAAAATATACAAGATGTAACCTGATAATAACTCATGATTCTTAGTGTTTACATTTCTCTGGGGCAATAACTTATAAACTGGTCTAGGAGTCAACCGTATTTTCCCAACTTACTTTATTATTTTTAATTTTATTTCTGTATCATTTTAAAATAATTAGGAAAGTGACACGAATGATTTTCTTAAATAAATTTCTACAGAACAGCATTTTGATGCTATTCTTCATGCCATTTACGTGTTTACTGATATGCAAATATAAAAAGTTTCTAGATAAAGTTTTTACCCATAAATTATATAAATAGCTCACCTGATATTATCTTCCCTAAATTTGTATTCACATGAATATTAGAATCATGATTTCAATGATTTTGATAATCATGAAATTTTTCATTGATATTTTTATTGCCAGGTTTGATAACTCGAATAAAGAAGGACTTGAAAACGACACAAATAGTTTTGGTTAGTTCTGTAATTGAACACACCTCAAGAAGCTATTGTATAGTGAAATACATGTTGGGGTTTTGTAAACTGTATGTGATCTCACAATAAGTGTTATTCTTTCAGAAGAATTGATCAACTAAAGCCAATAAATTCAATTTTAGTCCAGAAGGAACTTTATTGACGTTTTCTAATATTTTTCAATCTTCAATTGACAAATCTGGTTTACAAAACAAATGAACACAAAATAAATGTACAGAATGATAAAATAATAAGTAAAAAATATCTACATTATCCTCCCACTAGAGTATTCAGTTGTTCTCTAGCTCCAATTTACATATCTTCGTTACTGGTCATTTGAATTCCGAGGTTGATGTTTTAACATCAACTACCCGGATTCTCCCGTCAGGTCCAGGATATATGCCGGTTATTCTGTCCCATTTCTAGTTATATCTAGGAGCTTGATGATCAACCAATATGACGATATAATTTAATGCTATTGGTTTATTATCACTTATCCATTTACCTCGCCTTAATAAGGTAGGTAAGTACTCTCTGGTCCAGCGATCCCAGAAAGAATCTGATAACATAACAGACATACATCAATCAAACTAGACTGGTCGATTTCTTTGATGGCTTGATGTATTTCTTTTGCTGCACCTCTTAGATTCGTTCCAATATCGCAGAAAATAACTAGAAGTTGTCCTCTTCTTGCGATCATTCTCATAATTGTTTGAATGGCCGATTCGGTGTTGAGACTATGGGCTATTTCATGGTGGATGGCTCTCACCGCAAGGTAGGTAAACAGAACTCCCCATCTTTTCTCTCTTTTTCTACAAATTTTCACGAGAATGGGTCCAAAATAATCCATTCCTATATTGACACATGGTCTGATTTCTCTTTTCAATCGTTTTTCTGGTATTTGTCCTATAATAGACGGCAGTGATTTACTCCTTTCAATTCTGCATCTAAGACATCTGGAGAATGCTGTTCTACCTGCTGCTCGGCCATGAATCACCCAATATTTTTGTCGAAGTTCGTTCAGAACTAGTTGCATTCCTCTGTGAACAAATTTCTCATGATAATGCTGGATGAGCAATTTTGTGAAATCGTGCTTTGGACTCATAATAGCAGGTTGATCAACATCTCTTGACAACCATTTCGACACATTTGTTCGGCCAGAAAGAACCATAATGCCATCTTTTAGTTCAGGACATAAACTAACAAGCTTATTATTTCCATTCAAAGGTTTTCCATTCTCCGAGGGGAAACTCTCTTGTTGTGCACACTGTACCCAAATTTTCTCAGCATCAGATATCTTCTTTTGTCAAATTGGGTTCGAACCTTTTTTTTTGATTTTGAGAATGTTAATAAATCTCAAACACCAAGCTGTAGAACGAATTAATCTTATCCACTTGGAGTCGGACCAAAAAAATGTTCGATTGATAGGAATTTCCAGTTCTTTTCTTATCAGCTGAGAAAGCCGACTTGCCATGACCGCTGCCTGAAGTTCCAACCTGGGTATAGATAATGGTTTCAACGGAGCGACTCTAGTTTTTGTCGAAATAAGGCAAACTTCGGTTTCTTTAACTCCAACAACTCGAAGATATACTGCTGCAGCAAACGCCTTTTCACTACTGTCGCAAAATATGTGAAGTTCGGTAGCTATAGCTGAAGGTATAAGGTAGCTGTAACATCTGAAAATTTGTATTTCAGAGACTTTCTTGATTTCTCTGATCCATTTTTCCAGGATATCTGTAGGTCCTGTGACAGAACATCATCCTAGTCGATTCCAGATCGCCATATATCCTGCATTAGCGGATCAAAGACCTTAGAACGGTTCTTTTCGTAGGAGTCCCTTTGCAAATCTGGGATTTTTCAAATATAAATGAAAAATTATCATTGTCAGTGTCCCACCACATGCCTAATATTCGATGTCGACGAGTTTCGTAAATTTTCTTCGTTGAGGCCAAAATTAGTTCATCAGCAAGCTTCATTCGAATTAATTGGGAATTCGTCATCCAATTTACTACCTCATAGCCAGCAATTTTTTGGACTCTGCGTACTTCTAAAAATAATTTGTAGAGCTTCCTCTTCTATGTCTTTGGAATCCAGATAATCATCAACGTAAAACTTTTTCATGATAGCGGTTTTTATGTCGGAATCTGAAGCGAATTTTTCGGCATTGAAATTTTTAACGAACTGGGCACATAAGAACATGTTGCCCCGTATGTCATGACAACCATTTTGCAAACATCAGGAAGTCGACCATATTCCAAATTTCTCCAAAGAAATCGTTGCGCACATCTGTCTTCTTCTCGTATGCTGATTTGGTGGAACATTTCTTTTACATCCCCGCAAAAACCAAATAATCTTTGTCGAAATTTCCATAGAATCGACACTAAGGATTGCAGTAGATCTGGTCCAGAGAGTAACACGTCGTTGAGACTTGTATTGTTCGATTTGGCAGCTGCATCAAACACAAGTCTGATTTTGTTTGGCTTGTTTGGATTTTTCACAGCAAAATGGGGCAGATACCATGTGCGAGGATTTATATGTTCCTCTTCTTCTTTGGTCAGTTTTCTCATATATCCTTTTTCTTTATAATTCCCAATTTTTTCACAATACTTTCTGGCAAAATTTTTCTTTAGACGGCACTTCTTTTCCAAACATTTCAGTCTTTGGAAGGCTTGAAATTTACTTTCTGGCAAGGCTACATCCTCTGTTTTCCGTAATAATCCAATTTCGTAATTTTGTCCGTTGTATAATACAGAATTTGAAAAATAATAAAACAATAATAGGGACTCTTAACAACTTAGGGATCTGAAATACATTATTTGGTTTATTGCTTACACAAAACATTCTTATAGTAGTACTTAAAACTAATCACATTCATTTCTTTAATTTCGTTTGGAATAACGTTGTACACGTAGCCAATTTGGTAACTGAAGGGCCGTTAAAAGAATTCTTGATGGTGAATTGGTGGTGTTGAAATACCTTGCAATCGAATATTGATTGTATGATCATCGGTTCGAAATGAAATTTTTTCATATAAGAAAATCGGAATCTTTGTTTTGATTATTCTGAGAAATAAGCACGGTGCATGCAACCTCCTACGTATTGCCATATTTAACCAACCCGTTCAAACCAATTTATTGGAAATACCTTCTCGTCTTCAAACCCCATGAATGAGACGTAAACATGAATTCCGAATCTTTTGGATTTTTTGCTCATATGCTTTCGTTAAGCATGGACCGTACACTGAATCAGCAAAATTCAAGGTAGACAAAACTAAACTATCACATAACATTATTTTTGTTGCTTTTGTAAAAAAATTTCTATTTCCATAAATAATCTTAAGAGTTCCATAACCCTTTTGAATAAGTTTTTTAAAGTGTGTTTCGAATCTTAAATTACTTTCAAGAAATCCCAGACTTTTTGCTTGATCTACAATGGACAGGTCATTGTCAAGTATTTCTATTTTTATTTTGTCTTCAATCTTCTCCTTGACATTCTTTGGCCCAAATATCAAAACATTTGACTTTTTTGGATTGTTAACTAGACAATGATCAGTTGCAGTTTAAACAAAATTATTGGTGTATTTATTAACTTGTGCACAAGCCTTATCATCGTCTTCAGGTTTGAAAGAGATATAGATCTGTGTGTCGTCTGTGTATAAATGAAAAGAACAATGTCCAAAGGAGTTAACGAGCTGATTGGTATGAATAGAAAAGAGTAGTGGACCTAGGATTGAATCTTGTGGCACTCCCGACTTCAATTCTAGAAAATTTGACTTATTGGCTGCTACTGTCACAATCTGATATCTTCCCCTCAAATAATTATTGAAGAATTCAACACTATCTGCAGATATTCCTATATGATGCAAAATTGACATTAGTACATCTTAGTTCATAGTGTCAAATGCGTGAAAACCGTTTAAATACGTGGGTTTATCGTTTGAAAAAATTGACAGATTCACTCGCGAATAAGAAGAAAAGTACCAAGTTTCTGTTAAAACTTTATAGAACAAAAGTTGCTCATAAATTCTAGGCTGGTTGACTGCCTAGAACTTGTAGTTCTGTTATTCCTTAACTAAATGAGATCCCAACGATGACTTAATCCTAAGGTATGTGTATCCGTGCCGAGAGGATAAATGACACGGAGCCTATCAGCTGTCTCTACGGTACCTTCCAGATACCGGGCGCCCTCCCGTCGTAGCATCGCCTTGTCACGGTAATGCGGAGCTCTGCCGTGATTGATCTTCTTTTCCCAGCTATTCGTGGGACTTTTATGGACAGAGTAAACTTAAAAATTATTTCTAAAGCTGAGTCTACAGAGGAGATGGATGTAGAGCTTACGACTCCAACTGACATCCCTGTAAATTTAGATCAGGAGCGAGAGCTTCTCAACTCTCCAACTCCTGATCCCATAACTGAACGTAAAGAAAGATTTGGTGGTGCAGCCAAGAAACGACTGAGTTGTCTCCTCAAGAGCGGACTAAAGTATGAAACCGCCTTGTACCAAATTCTTTAGCGCAGAATCTGTCTCAGGTGGAGGAACAAACCCTCCCATGAGCAGGTTAGCAAAAGTTTGCATTCAAGTGATGATTCGCCAAAACCAGAGCGAAAAAACCCTGCACGGTTGAATCTAAGGCATCGTCAGGTGTAGCTGACGTGCAGAAACCCTCATAAGGGAAGGTTGTCGCGGGTATCAAGGTGGGAATATTGCACCTTGACTATCAGACTACCT
>WOGN01000555.1:0-23795 GCA_015342105.1 Leptinotarsa texana
AGAAAAAAAAGTGGACTTTTTTGTTACAACCTGCCCCGATCTCTCTATATTTTGAATACACCTCGTAGTACTGGAATTTGGATATTGTGAAATGTGAAATAAAACAACTTGTTTAGACAATGGTTATATTCAATACATCTTAAAAATGTGTAACCCCATTGTAGTACATATATAAAAAGCCGTCGAAAGCTCGATCATTTCAAGTCATATATTATGATATCAAATTTCTCACGCATATAAAAACATCTCCACATACTCAATACAAGCTGTCCTGGTCCATTCGCCTGACAAGGCATAATAATTTCAACCTCTTAAAAATAAAAACAATTTTCGTATTCAATACTTGAAAAATTATATTGAACAACATTTTATACACGCTAAACTTTTGAAAGGGCCCAGTAGGGTGAATGGAGCAAACCAACTAGACGTAGACTAATGTTACAAATAGATAATTTACAAAGGAAATGGATGCTTCAAAACTGTTGGGAATTTTATGTCTCAAGAGAGAAGTGTATGTTTTCCAGCGAACCCAATAACGAGGAGGATATACGTAAGTTTTTCTCTTCATTTCCATGAGTTCAAGAGCTCAAAATCATACATGTTCTCCTTCGATTTATCTTCTGTAAGAAAATTCGCCAACATTTTGAACCCACCCTGTATACTGAAGTTGCCTGGCAATATAACAAATCTTTTCCAGCTTCATCATAGGTACTCTAGTAGTAAAACACTTCACTCGTTTTATTGGATAAATTTTATGACACCCATTGAATGAAGTTGTGCAGCAGAACTTTATTTGGTATTGATCTGTCTTATGGCACATATTGCTGCAGAGTTTCTGCAACATAACTCCATTCACAACTAATATTATCATTCAACAACGACTTGAGTACACAATGCCAAAAAATTCGGGAGTTGCAACAATTTGAGTTTATATTTGTCATTATAATCTAGTAAGGGTTGCTGACCTGATAATTTTTCTGGGGAATTTTTTGGCGACGAATCAGATGATGACTTACAAGTTTACCTGAATATTCAACCTCATGAGGTGAGGAACATATTCAGATATTTCTTCCATTCAGTATCGCAATTGCAAGTTGTATCTACCATTTTTTTTTGTTTGGACAATTATATACGATCCGATTCAACGCCATTTGAGGTCTATAAGGTATCTACCTAATTATTATTTAAGAGTCATACAAGTCATTGTTGAGCATTTTAGAAATCGAAGAAAGAATCAACCAAAACACATAAACCTCTCTGATGATATTGCTCAATGTTAAACTCTGATTCATCAATAATAATCATAATGATAATAATAAACCGGTTTGGGATGGGGGAGCAGCATTTTGTACTCATTCAGTAATCACCATAAGATTTGTAACCTCGAACTATACAGAACCCTTTGAAGATATATTCTGACAACACTGGATATTGTTTCTGAAGTACTTATTTGTTCATCGTGTGGAATTGAAGAAGCTTACAATGATGTAAAAATGTAAAAAATTATAATGGAGAAAAAATCGCTATCGTTCTGTGCTCTTGATCAGTAGCATTAGGTCCATAGATTTAAGTCAAAACCACACAACATATAAAGATAAGAATCTTTATCTTGAAGAATTACTGTATACTGATCATTTTTTTCCAAAATCACCGTTAGAAGTATAACAAAGTAGATCACATATTTTCAAGGTATATTTGATGGGAAAAAAATGCAAATACAGATAGATTTTCAATTAAAGGGGGACATTTTTCAATTAGGAGTTCTACTGAATATTACTGGAGTTTTTTCCCTACACCAAATCGTTATTTTTACACCTCGACACGTATTTTGATCACCAAGAGGAAGAAAAAATCTTCCTCTTTGAAGTTTTAATCTTCCTCTTTGAAGATGATTACTGGGTGATCGAAACACGTGTCGAGGTGTAAAAATAACGATTTGGTGTTGGGAAAAAACTCCAGTAATATTCATTGCTACACCAAAGGTTCCAAACAGTGCATCATAAGACTTCTACTGTCGATGATTGCAAACTACAATGCCTAAATTTTTCTTTATCGACTACTATATAAGGGTACCTCGAGTCTCGAAATATTTGGAGCATTTTTGACGTTACTTGATGATATTGAATTTCCGCGAGATGACGCCAAAATAGAAAGTTATGTAGTTTACGAATGAATGGATGAATTCTTTTAAAATTTCCTCTTCAATGACTTGACACTCAACATTATTTTTATTTTAATTTTGATGGTGATGGCCACCTGTTCACCAAGGGGAGGGGAAGGAGGTATGCCAGGCGAGATTTGAATAGAAAGGCCTCCCCCTTGAATTAAGAATCGACTTTTGTTGCATATTGCATCAGGTCTCAAAATTGGGTCTAGGAAATCAATTTTCAAATGATTTGGAAGTTAGTAGCCGTACATTGAAATTGTTAGTAGGTGTCAAAATGGAAATTTGTCAGAATGACTGTCCAGAATCATTTTGTGAGATTTTCATATAAAAATCGAAAAAAAAACTTTCAAGTCAGAGATGAATATTAAAACTTATTATACAATATTATGCGTCAGAGTCATCGCAATCGAAAAGACGAATCGAGGTAAATGATGATAAAGATATTATGAGTTGGAGAAAGAAATCTACATTGTGTTCTTGACACAATTTGAGCGGAAAATATCATAATAGTAATCTACCTTGATTAAGAAGTATCAAAACTCAGTGTTTGAAAGGGCTTTATCAAAGTCTCTCATCAATTCTCCAGTCAGAGACCATATTAAAATCGTAAGATAGTGAAATGAATACCCAAAGAGAAAGATAAAATATATTCAATCAGAGATTCATATCAAAATCGGGTGGAAATAACCCAAATAGATAATCTGAATAACAACTATTAGTGTATGTCGTCTTTCATAAATTTTTACAAGAATTGCTCAAAGAGCCATCATTTAATTTTTTATTTCTAGAGTATAATCCGGAATGAACAAAAAATATACCGAAATCGTTAATTGAAGCAGTATACGGTAGAAGCCTTACCGAGTTGTTAGTATCATGGTTCAATACTATACAACAAAGGAAGCCTATACTAATATTCAGAAGAAAGGGTGTAAAGTCACAAAATTGTCACAGAAAGTATTGTGATTCAAGAATGTGTTACAAAGTTCAAGTTGGAATCTCATATGTGAGACAGTTTCTTCGAATGCCACATTGAAATTGAAATAATAATCATTTAGAGATCTGCATTGAATATTGTGAGTTGATGTTCATAACAAAGCAATAAGGAAAGGGGGTGAAGTCTGAGAATCACTTCGACTATAGTTCATACTAAAACAGAAATGGGATGAAGTCGAAGACTTCAGAAAAAGCTCATTTTAGCAACATTCTCGTATCAGAATTGAGAAGGCATATTGAAGTCAACCAAAGTCTGAGATGTATATTGGAACTGTAAGTCAGTGTAGTGATTCAGAACTAAGACTACTTCCTTAGGAGACATCGAATAATATTACATGCTGGTTATGATACTGAAGGCTTCAAGTGAAGATAAAGATAACTGAGAACCTGATACAAGGCTGAAATTATCAAGAAACAGTTACTATGTGATTGGAACAGACATATAACTGATGTTCGTAAACCACATTGCTGAGCACCAGATCAGTTACGATATCTAAGTAAGAATTATTTTTTCACCTGAATTTAGCCGAGGTATTTAGTGAACTGTCTCTGAAAATGAAAATGAATTGAAATTGTGTTAACAGAAAATTCGACATCTGTATACCATCAATAGTTGTTCACATACTCAGTCAGTGTTATGCAATTAATTCTCCTAATGGAACTGTTTCTGTGACCAACGATAGATGGCGTTTCAGTTACTTAGCATCTTCAACGGGTTCTGTAGAAGTTCACTCTCAGTGCCCTGAGGCATATCGATATAACAGTTGACTTGCACCCCGCTCTGCTAAAGTAATACCACCCCTAGTCTAAGAGTATGGAAGAGGCGGCAATGCAGAGCGCAGGCTTGGCCCTCTGCTCCCCGAACTTCCCCCCGTGCTACTACAGTACGCTATAAACATACATAAACTACCTTCTCATTTCTCAACTTTCCAATAATAATGATAATAAGGTTTAATTGAAACACAGCAAGGGAGCATTTCAGCGGCTGAAATCTACAATGGCCGCCAAAACTGCGGCACCTCACACGACTACGACACCGAAAACATGGTTATTTTATTAATAATTAATAAGTGTACAGGGTGTGCCGACTGAATGTTAGAGTGGGTCATCCAAATGACCATCGTGTACATTTCAGAAATAGTCATACAAAAAATGATGGATTACTTTGAATTAATCACATGTGTGCTAAATACTTACTTGAAACCCACTCACGGAATCAGTGATCCACTCTGTATGTGTTAATATTAAGAAAATTTGTACTTGGATAGGAGACATGATTGCAGGCACTCAGAAAAAAATGATCTTTTCCAAAGAGTCCGCTTTTTCAGAGTTCCTACATCAATTTACACGCGAAAGCAAGAGAAACCACCAAACCACGAGCAAGGACTATAAAAAAATCGTCCACTGACGATTCTATTCCTACTACCCTAACTAATATATCCAAATCGTTATACATAATTTTCGTATAAAAATCCAATTTTTTTGTTTTTGATGCCGTTTTTTATAAAAAATGTATCACCAATCATACCCCTAACAATATATTGTTGTGATCACACTTGAGGGAAGACCGCCTCCTCAGTAACTTTGAGCCAATCAGAAACAATATGCAAGAAAATTCGGCGGTCCCCGTATCTAAAGCTAATATAGTAGGTATAAAAATATATATCACAAAATTCATCAAATTTTTTTCTTCTCAGTATGCCAATTTTAAAACTAGATTTTGATCACGTGTTCTGGTCGACCAAAGACTTTGAATTGGGAGAATTTCACCCGAAGATTGATCAACAGATACTTCTCAGTGAAAAAATCCAGCCTGAAGGTATCTTCCTCTGTATTTTTAGTTCAGTGATGTGACTTTCCGTCAACTAGAAATGTGGAGACACCTGATGGAAATTATCCTTTCACAGAAATTTTGGGTGAGCCCAATGAGATTTATTGTTCTCATGGGAATGATCAACCAGACCAGACAGTAGTGTTTCGGTCATCCATTAGTTTTGTTAGCTCAGACAACCGATGTATTGCTGGGCTAAACTCTCTTCAAGGAATTAACCTGTTCATAATGGAGCATGGCCATCTATGGGATAAAAAATATAGTGGTTGATCATTTGATTATTCTTTGTATAATACAATAAAGTATATTATTGTGGAGTGAAATAGTCTATATTTTTCTATAGCGCATGTTTTGTAGAGAAAATTATCAATGAGTACTTCGCCAACACTAAATGTTTTCAGTGATATGGCTTGTTATGAATTGCTCAGGGATTGCTATGAGATTTGTTAATTTCCGAAACTTCCATTTTAACAATGAAAAGTAAAGACGTGAGGAAGGTTATGTAAGAAGTGAATAGATGTTTCAAAGAAGCTGTAGATGAGGAGAAATTGCTCATTGGAGTGATTTTTATAATTACAGCTTATCAGGAATTTTCTGTCGATAATTTCAGATTCTGGCTGGTGTTGAAAGGTTCAAGGTTGTGGCAGATTTGAGGTTTATGATGTATACAGAGCATCCTGAGTAGATGCGCTCTATAAATTGGGGGTGGTAGGCGTCGATAATAGGAATTTAGAAATATTCTCAAGAATTATTGATAGGAAAACCAAAAAAGATGGAAAAATATCTATCCATAACCAAAAATCTGAATAAATGATTAAGATATACGTTGCGTTGAGCGCACAGTCAAACCAGTGAAGATCAATATTATATTCAAGGTTTTTCAAGGTTGCAAATGTCCTAAGACTGGCAAATCCGAAATTACACTTAGAACATTAATTTCTTTCTTTCGTATCTACTCGTATCTACAAGTGCTGCTATAGTGATAAGTTGAAGGAAGAAGAAGCCGGAAGTCATCTTCGGCTGCTGAGGTGTATACTTAAACAGACAGAAGTGCATCAAGGTCAATACCAAGTGCTAAATTATTGCGAGAATCATGAAGTTCGTTGCCAAAAATTGAGGCTGCTCATTTGAAGTGTGCAACAAATCTTTGGTGGAATTATTCGTATAAAAGTCTAGAAAATGTTTGTGCCACTGTACCAGTTGAGGTTCTTCATCTTTGCTGTTGTCATACTCAGTATACTATTTTGGATTGATGAGAACTTACTAATATGGGCTATAGAAAAAAAAATATTATCATATATGACGTGGAGACGTTCGAATTCAGGTATCAACAAATTTTTTTTTATTTGTTTCTATATTATAACTGTTTTGATCTCAGCGAGAAATTATTAACAAAATCTCTGAAAGTTTGTACCTACATTTGGTCACACTATGACTATCTGCCATAATGGGTTGTGTTGATACAGAGAAGATAAGATGGAACCAATGCTGAAATACTCACTGTAGAGGAACTTTTCAATGCCAACAGTCAACAAGTTGGTATTAGTCTCTGGCTGACCAATGAAATTTAGTTCTCATGGTTGGTGGTCGTGTTACTAAAACAACTAGCGACAAAAGCATAACACACACATTACATATATAATTATCTACTTGCAGCCAAGCTACTCTAAATTACATTTAGTGGTGCTCTATGGTACGACCCTTACCCTGATTGCGCCTCGAGTAATATTGTGCATCGACAGCCTTATCAAAGTTAATTTGCACGAACTCGATGTCGATCTCAACAACAAAGAGCCATGACAGATCAAATATATTCTATCGGAAGAGAAAGGATGATTTGGTAGTTGTGATCAGTGATTTTTGTATCAGCAGCATTTATACCTTCAACAATAGACTTTCTTACGGAAAAATTATCTTCCTCAACATTGCCAGTGTTGTGATTCACCACAAAAACTTGTTTCATCTCGATAAAGTAATTTGGCTGGTAATATTTTTGTTTGTAGAATACTTATTATTATTGATTGCTGAATATTCTCGATTATTTTGTTAACTTTCTGATGAACTGTCCACGTGAATGCAAATTTTCCCAGTATAAAAAACCGAACAAGTCATAATTTGGATAGGAACATATATTTTACTGATACTATTACCTGTGTGCAAAACGTAGACTTCTCAGTTTTAAGTAGAGCTGAGTTACTTATTGACTGATAACAAACTGCAAATACTACATCAGAAATAAAGTAGTGGCACTATGGACCACCCCCTCTCTCTGACTTACGATAAGAATATCTGACCAATCACATTGCCGATAAGTTCGTTGTCTGAAGGTGATTGGCGGAACATTCAGGACTTTTTTCACCCAAAATCTATGGCGTCACTGGTATGGATTTCCGACATTGAAGTCGTGCAAACAGTAGAGGACGCAGGACCGCCTAAATAGTTTAACCATTCTATCCCTTCTGCAGAGATCGCGGACAAATGAGTCGAGCTCTGGCAGCCACCGATTGGTCCTCGCACCAGCCTTCGGTGCCCATGCGCCTCTTTCATTATGATTACACCTAGGTATTCGCAGTTTAAAATTTAAATTTGTAAAAAATGACTATGCCCTATTCTTATGATTATTCCGATATATATTATCATCAATACAAAACCGAATGGATTCTTGAATTACATTTTTTTATCGAATTCGAAATGGTACAATCGTCAAAGGTTGGATTTGTCGAAATGGAAAACAAACTTCTGAATTGTGGGTGGCTTTTCAATGCTTTGGGAGTGGCTCAAAAATGTTTTTGAAAAATGAATAAATGGGGAAGGTTTGAATTCATAGATAGAGTTCCAAGGAAAAGGTGTCCATCCATTGTTACTCAGGAACGCATGCTGAACGTTTTTACAAGGGTTGGAAAACTTCATAGAAGGGAAAGGTTCGAAAAGTGGACAAAAGTGATCATTGTTCAAAAACTACACCTCACGATTCGATATCCATAAACTTCATTTGATAAATATAATGTGTATGAATTCATACAGTTGAAAAGCTACTGTGCTAGCCAAACATGTTGTGATTATATTTTTCAAATAAAGTTTGTAGAGATCAAATCGTGAGGTGTACTTTATGAAATTACTATAGATCTTCATCAAGTAATGGCTGAATCAATAAAAAAAAAGTTATCATTATCTGAAGATTTTTTTGCTGTTGTTTTTTTTTAGATTTCTCTGGACAAGTTTAACGAAATCACATGTTGGAAGAATATTAAACATGAAATTTTTCGAACAGAATGAAATCCGACTTGGTAGGCCGTGGTCGAATGAATCCTCGAGTACCAAACGTTTTGTCCACTACTGGGGCAGATATTATGTGTATGAGCGTTTCAGTATAATTATGAATGAAAACACAGAGTTGGCCAATCGTTCTAATCCGAGTAACAGACAAAACGTTTGACACTTTGGGTTTCATTCGACCTCAGCCTACTAGCCCAAATTTTGTTCTGTTCAATCGTGATTCCGGCCGTTGGAGCTTATGTTCTTTTATTGAATTCTATGGTTACTCTTGAACTGAACTTCTCAACTCATAGATGTAGTAAGAAACCAAGAATTCTCTGCAATGAAAATATAAAAGATAGGTGCTACCCTCAAGTCGTTCTTTTCTGAGGTACAGTGGGGGTAATGTTTTTGCTTGAAATTATTCAAAATCAGTTCTAAAATATCAAAATTATATTAAATAAGTGAAAAAATAATCATCACGAAAAAATATTGAAAACGTTCGTATGTTTGGAATAGAATTCTCATCCCCAAGTTGGGACAATTTCAACACTAAAATTGCTACGGAAAGGAAACATGAACGAACCATTTCTACTATAGTATTGTTCATCCACCGTTCAAGAAGTATTTTTTCTTTCTCATTCACAGTAATCGAAACGTTTATTCACCTGTGACGACTGTAGTTGAATTTATGTACATTTAGTTTTAAAAACAACATCGAAGGATTTGTTCTCGTCTCCATTAGACCGTTACGTAGGCCTCAATAATGATGAAGTGATTTGTTATCACTTCATTTTCAAAGCGAATATCAGAGCAAAGCGGGTTGGGTAGCATGCAGGAATGGAATACCTTACAAATTTCTTGGTAATTTTCCTGAAGATGCATAACTGTTCCAGATACGAGTATGATAATGATGTTACTGTGGTCAAAATGTATGTTTATTTATTTCTGGACTCAGTCCTAGTCAGGAAAATGCCAAGTGGAAAAACCATCTCGCACTCTAGCTTCTACTTCTAGGGGGCTACAATAAGGGAAAACGCTACATAGTACTAGTGGTACTGAAGCTCTTTCACACGCGCAGCATATCGAGTCGGTCATTGACGTGCATAACATCAGTTTTTCTCTTCAAAAATACTAAAGAAATTCAATGCTTTGGCTAAAGAAAATGAAACGCAGTTAGGAATTACTTTACCCTCAACAATTGATTATATGTAATATTTCATTATATAAAATTTGCAAAAGTAACGAATCGTTTGTACTTGAAGCAATTTTCTAGATCCGCCACACATCCATAGATTAGAAACAACATTTATATTCATAAAATGTTCGTGTACTCTCCGGTCAATTCAAGAAAGTAGAGCTATTATACAAGAATGTTTTGAAATTGGGAGATGCAAAAGAAATGAAAGTGATAGTGAAATATTCCAAAGCAAAAATAGAATAAAAACTCCTTTCAAACTGAAAAATTTTGTTGAATTTGACAGAACAGAAAGTATCTGAAGTTTAAGTGGTTTTTCCTATTTTTATAACCTTTCTTGAGATAGAACCGAATGAATACACGATTTGAATCACATGAATGAGATAACAGAGATGAACTTTTGGATACTTTCATCAAAATATATAATTTTTGTGTTGATGAATGGAAAATCTGTATATTTCTCATTCGAACAAGACAAAACGAAGATACCATTGAATTCATTTCATTCAGTGTTGTATGGATTACAAAAAAAATGTAGAATTGAAACCTTTAACGAAGAATTAGTCTGACCAACAAGTGATGGTTGTAAGACTATATGATGCAAAGGAGACATCAAAGGAAATTGAAAACATGAATCAAGAAAACAATCCTAAAATAATTTCAGGAAAATAAAAAACATTTTGAAAGGTACTATGAACGTACTTCATGTTATTTTTCATTCACTATTTCCTTGTGAACCATTCAAGATGGTTTGATAATTTAATGATGTCTCATTCATCACCATGTCTCTTCATACGAAATTATTGAGGATACTATTCTGTGTTGAAAAAATTCAGAGATCTCATATCATTTGAACGAACAGAAAATATACGATTAATGATAAAAGTTGGGCAGCTCAATAGCAATAGCTGAGTAGATTTAGGGTGGATCCCAGGAGTGAATCAAAAATACGTTCCTATGATAACTTCATTTACTTCACTGAAATGTTGATGTCGAACGTGAATTAGATGAAAAATTGTTCGGGGAAAATGATAATATGAACAATTTCTGCTAGATTTGTATCCATCACGATTGAGTAAAAATACAATTTTTTGATATTGTCTTTTTCTTGGTGAATACTTCATGATTGATTGATACAGTGATTTATGAAAGATTATAAAAATCTCATTGAATTCAATAATATGAAGTTAAGAAATCTCTCGAAGAAGAATTGAAATTGAATATGTCCAAATGAGAGGTGATCTTAGGTTAAAGTAGCAAAAACTGTTGGGTAGAAAATGGTGATTTCATCAACGAAATTGTCTTCTTTTGATGGAATTCATTGAATAGTACTGGCAGAAACATAGTTCCACAAGCTTGCACATAATACTATAGTTGTCACTTGAAAATATCCTTTCTGACCAAAGTTCATCAATGTTATCAAATTCCCGTTGTATCTTGTAACTTTAGATTACTCTATTTTGGATTTTTTTTGAGGTATTTGCGTAAAACTGATCGGCTGAGTGGTATTTTGTACGTCCGTTTCTTGAGAGGCTATGGGTGCATAGGATGATGTGGCAGGGTGCTATTCTTTTGCAGGGAGACCGACCGTCCCTGAACCGTGAGGCTGCGTGACGTAAAATAGATCTCAAATGAAGCTACTATATATTATTGAAAAACTCTTCTTGTGATGATGCTCATTGTCCGTACTTTCTCATTTACGTCATCAATACCTGCCACGATATAACATGTTCGTCATCTTGATTTTATACAGGCTGAAGCCTAGCTTCCCTACCCTTTAGACTGACTTTTGTCAGACAGACAAATAGATCATCACTGATTAGTGATGGTGGAATGAATGTCCTCAGAAATCAGTACCGCCCTTCGCGGTATACCCCTACCTGGCTGGGGGAAATGGATGAAGATGTAATTTATCTATCAACAGAGGACATGAGAGCCGCATTCGAGAGATTGTCGGGTTCTTCTATATCGTGAGGGGTCGTCTACAGCTTAATCTATAGTTTCCCTGACCAACGACGCGATATAACATATTTTCAAATATAATCCTCTTCTATGACTGAAGAACGAAGATAAAATAACTATTTTGTCAATCAGACGGAGCACTCGCATGAATGAAATATTTTACTTGGTACATCGAAGAGATATTGCTAACTGAACGGAGTCTAAATTTGTCAATTGATGACGCATTACTATAGCTTGACAGTTTGATGTTGTTAATATAAAATCTCTACGGGTTTGAAGTCTTTGTTGTAATACTCGTTTCCACAATTGTTAAGAATAGTTATGTTAGTTATATTGCTCAGTTGTCCTTTGTCATATGTCATTTCAATAAATAAAAAGAAAAATTCGGGTTTACGTAATGAATGGAAAATGCCTCATGATGTATTGTAATATAAATGAAGTGTATCACTATTCATTGAATTGAATATAAGAATAAATATACACAAGAAGTATATAGATTCAGGAGATGGTAAAAAAGAAGAAAGTGATGAAGACAAAAGTTTTGAAAATTTTGATAGTGATTTATCGTGTGATAATAGATTAGTTTTCGCCCTGACATTAACTAGAAGTGGTTGTCATGTTAGATCACCCATTAGACTAAACTTGTGAAATATTCGTACCTAATACTAAAAAAATAATTTCATAGGAAGGAGTTGTTGGGAATAGAATTATGTTGATTAACATTGTCTAGCGATACTCTGTCAGATGTCATTGTACAAAAATAAAAACAATATTCGGAAATGACGACATGGAATTGAAAATGGCTCGTGATGTATTAAAATGCGATTTAATTGTATCAATATTCATTGAATTGAATACAAAAATGAATATCACAAAAGGTTAAGACAAAACAAAACAACATCTGAAGAACTGAGACTATTTCACAGTATTTCAATGTGCTTCAAACTACAATATTAAAATTATCTTATGCCTCAGTTTGAATGTGGACTATATAGAATATAATGTATTCACAGAATAAAATATTAGAGTGCTGACGAATTGTATAGAACTGACCCAAAATAGTGACATGGGGTAACTTTTCAGTAAATTTCATGAACGAGAGCTGGAACTGATGAGTAGCTATGCAGTTTTTCTCATTCTATAGATGTATTTCGGACTGATAATGCATGTGTTGAGATCTATTAACCCTGTTAGTCATCTTATCATTTGATGATGCTGATTGAATTTTTATCATTAGACTAAAAACCTGTTGTAAAACAATGCAGTGTTGCCAAATTTATTTTTTTTTGAGAATCTCCGGATGTTTTGTAAGTTGTGTTATCTACAAGTACATGCCTGATCTGAAATTACGTCACGCCAACCTTTCCCTCTAACCCATCTCGACGTGGATAACGATTAACAGGAAACTCTCTCACACCCTCTCACACTGGCGCGTCATGTCGGACGCCTCTCATACCTATCACTAATTATTGGGACACAGCAATGTATGTTATTACTATATTGTTCACTTACGATTATTAAGTATGATCTGTAAAAAACAACACATGTGCACTTGCAACTTCAAAAATCTACCTAAAATGACAAAAGTGAGGAACTGTTGGAATAAATATTGTTTCATTTTAAATCTCTGATCTGAAGGATTGGCATTGTTCTTGAAATTTTGGCATATTCTTTTACAAATTGTCTCCTAGCTATTAAATAGATTATTTCATCCGCTTACAACAAAATTGACTATTTGCAGATTTTTTCGTTTGATTGCCAAAAAAACCTTCAGTCATTATGAAGATACCTGCCCACTTGCTTTTCCAAATAAAAATTGAAATGATGTGAAATTCTGACGTGAAGATGAACAGACCTTGCATCGCATCAAAACGCTTCAGTTGTATACAAACCAAACATACTAGTTAGTATTGTCAAATTTGATATATTTCGATATTTCAATGGTTTCAATAGGAATGTAGGGACAACTTTTTGATGATCTATTTTATAAATATGACGGCATATTTTATATAAAGAATATTTCATTTCATCAATTATCATTCACAACGTTTTCATATTGAATAGGAGATTTTTCTATGTTGAAAAATATTTTCATTTAAATTGAAGGGGTTATATATATATATTTTTTTCATTTAACTGGCAGCATTGTGTTGATTAAAAAAAGCGACAATACACCATGAGGACAAATCTCAAATTTTATTCCTTGGAAAATGGAGACACGAAAGTTTGTGGCTGCAAAATATTTCTGGTTAGATTTGTGGTACATTTTTCTTCCATATTTCACAAATACCCCCAAATGCATACGTCAGAATATAAATTTTTATTGCAGACTGCCAATCTTCAACTCCAAACTATTTTCTCATAGATTATCTTCAAAGTAAATGAAAATAAGCGATATAATACAGGGAGAGCTAATATTTATTGAAGTTGAATTTTTAAAGTTTGTATTTCCTTCAATTACTAATCAGGATGTAGAACTTTCTGCTTTCTCTGTAATGGTTCTAATGAGACTTCGTTAAGCAAAAAGATGACTTTCAATTCATATTGGACTTGATACAACTCTAGAAGATGAAAGCAAACATTTGAAGCAAACATTTGAGGAAAATATAACAAGAAATTTTGGATCCAGGATTTGCACATTCAAATGAAATACCTTGTTGTTGAACTTCAGCTTTTACAAATGTCGATACCGCTTAGTGCCTGAGTAACAATTCTCGTATTCCATCCAATGATTGAAAATGTCAAACTGTTTGAATCCAATGATTTTCTGAAATTGATTAAAAAGAACTTAGAGGAAAATCCATAATTTTTACCCAATTTACTAATGAAATATACAATCTGGTTTTTCAGTCACATCTTTAAGGATTATGAAAGAAATATCATTATAGCCTTCAAATAGCATTGTGAGTGGGAGTAGATGGGATACAATACATCCACATGTATGTAGACTATTAAAGTGAATTATAAAATGTATTGATTATTCAATTCAACTTTGATCAGTCATATGAACAAAACTTTTGTTGAATGAATGTATTGAAATTAATTGTGGCAATATTTATTTATATTTTTTGTAACTTATGAATACTTTGTTCATTCCCAATAAACAGATGACCGTTTCACTTCGCTTACATAACCAAATTTTGTTGCAAGAGGATAGAAAATATGTCAAGAACAATGGAGTGATTTGAAGTGGAACAAATTTCGAAATGTGAAACAATAATTATTCTACAGTTCCAAAAGGGAGCATTGGTCTACAATTAAAGAATTTATCGTCGGCCCACAACCGACGTGATCTACGTCTGCATAAAAATTCGAGTTAAACTTAAAACATAACGATACAATCACAACTGTCAATTCTTTTCCATATAAAAGACTCAAGTTCCGAATAAAAATTCACTAAACACTAACAAACATATACAATAAACTAATAACATAACGGTTTTTATATAGTGCACATTTCTGAGGATGCGCCCCAAAAATAAATGCGATATAAAAATGCAACAACATAACAAAGAAAACTAAGAAAGGTCTACCGAGCTCTGGTGAGCTGTAGTCGGCAAAACTCGTCAAGACGCAAGCCCGCCAGTTCGCGCCACAGCAAGCCCAGATCCAGGTCCATGGGATTCGGATCGGGCGGAGTAGGTGGCGTAGGGGGAGCTTTTGCGACTGCCCGTGGGGCTGAGTGCTATGGCCACATCTGCAGTTGCCGTAAAACATTGCGGGTGTAACAGAAACCCAAAGGTTTGACGAAGTGCGTGTCTAAAGTCCGGCAGTGTGGGCAGGGGACCATGTGGCTGTAGTCGCTGAAGAAGTTCAGTCGTTGAGCTGGATGTAAGACGGGCTTGTAGCAGGAATTGCACTGCAATGAAGAGGTGAATCACAATTATATTGTAACATTTCCTGATATTATAATACCAATGACATTGAAAATGAGGCTAGTTTTAGAACAACATATATTTTTGATTTAATTTACTGAAAATCTCATCTTGCTCATTTCATTATTGAAAATATGATGGAATTGAAATGAACTGTTCATCGAGAATCTGAAAGCAAATGGTGATATTTGAACATCGCCAAAAATGTGACAAGTCGGACATACATGTTTGCATAATTTGGTTTTTGACAAAACAAGATTCTGGAATCAATGATCCAGTTTTTTGATCACTGACTCATTATCTTTTATGGCTCGGTATTATTTGGAAAATCTTTGTCTCAATGAATACAGCAGATTTTCGCAAAAACACAACAAATTCCATTGTGTTAGTAGACCTACTGATTTTATTTCTATATTTCTATGGACGACTGGTCTTTTCTCTATTGGAGGCATGGAACAAAGTGGACGCTTTTTTCCTTTCAGAGATGCGGATCAATATATCTTGCCTTTTATAGGTATATTCCTTCATATCATTCCTTCATCATAATTTGAGTTTCTCAGATTCCTTGTGGAAGACGACCATCTCCCTTCTCAGAGCAGACTGGTCCCACCAACTGAATTGTATTTATCCAAGCATTTTCCATTGGAAGTAGTATCTTTTTTGTTACGACGATCGGGCTAATTTGTCCTGACTTATTTGTTTGAAATATGTTTTTCGCTAAACAGCTGTCGAACGACAACCCTCAGAAGTAGAAACTTGTGCGACCTAAGGATTGACGAGGTCTTACCTTTCAACGTGTGATTCCTAACACGGGTTGGACGATAGCAAGTGAAAATCGTTTGTTCAGACTAGGGCTTGAACAACCGACCAACACGGCAGTCAATTCGAGTGAGAGAACAAAGTACCCACGTTGAACCGTCTGGCTACCAACCCTCATGTTTTTCTCGTTCACAATGACATCACATACTTTCAGAAAAGGTTACCATTATGTTGGAATTAGCCAAAGCAGCCGATGTACTTGACTTCATGGACACAAAATAACCCAATTTCCATGGAATTTCACATTGTGAAGGTTATCAGCCCCAAATCTCTGCATTGATTCTTTTGACTTCTGAATTCAGGTGTTTTGTGGTGATTTTTATTCTCAATGGTGTTCTGGACGATTTTGTGAGATTCATTTAGCTTTGCAACAACAAAACTATCAAAGTGTCTATTCTCTTGCGGCAAGGTTGAATCATCCAGTCATTTATGTTCAGACCGAAGTTGTGGTACCATTTATTTTTCAATGCTGAGTAATTCATTCGTTCAATTTCTTCTTCATTTCTGTTAACTTCAACTGGACTTCCTAACTCATGTTGAAGCTTTTTGTACTTTTTCTTGATCTGTTGAATGCTTTAATTCAAATAATGTGGAATTTTTGTCTTTGTTTTGGAAATTTCAGCAGTTTCTTTGAAAGAATACTATGTTGAATGGGAAACACGATAATTTGCCCTGATACTACAGGGGAAAACTCGATTCTTCTGATTTATACATATACAACATTACATGAAGTGTTTTCAATTTGAATTCTCAGGTATTGACAGAAAGTTGAAAGTGTATTGAATTAATGACACAAAGTTTCTGAAAAAGAAAAGAGAGGTAACTGAAAAAAATTGTTTTTTTTTGTAAATTATTGTTAATTTAACCAGCTGAGAGGTTATTCAATGAACTTTTAATTTACTGCTAGAGTATGAATTTATAAACTGTAGTTGCAGCATTAGGTAGACTTTCGATTTTGATCGAGACTGCTCAAAATTATGAGGATTCGGATAGAGTCAGAACACTCACCTTGATTCTCTCGGTACAGCAAGGCATCGCTGCGAATATGTCATAAGAGTACATTGTGCCAAGTACAAGGGACGATCCATCCCACTTCTGATTGCAAAATCTGCACATGATGGCCCGACCACTAACACCCTCCAAACAACTCATACAGACTACTGTGAGAAACTGAGTACGTCCTTCGACTTTGACCTGAAAATTCAGAATATTTTATAGAATAGGGCATAACAGACTAACCTAACTTAAACTCACTATGATAAAGGTAGAACTGAAACCTCCAACGTATAATGAATCCGAAAGAAGCACTACTACCAACCACAATAACTGTCACACTCTTCTCGCCACGCGTATCGCAAACCAAATGGCTACATTATCTGTTTGGGAACAGTGCTTGTTTTGGATCTTTTACGTCATTCGTTAGTAACTTACCTCTATACAAGTTTTGGCGTGCTGTCTTGGGCTAAGGAAAAATGTTCCATCAACTAAAGGGTATCTGTCGAACACCAGCAATTGGTCCTCACATAGGACGCATTGGACTTTTGAACGGCCTTGGGAGGCGAGGGTGGAGAGGATGAAGCAACGGGTGTCGTCGTTTCCATGGTTGCCTTCATCTTCGGTCTGAAACAAAAACAAACATCTGTTAGTGAGAATGTTCCAGAAAAATAGTAATGTAGCAATTCATGAAAATGTGTTTATACACGTGGGCTAAAGAGTCCTGGGCATAAGATTCAAAACACGTTTTTTATTTCAATTGGATTTATTCACCAACGTAAACTCAAGAGCCATACAATCATTCCAGTGCCACTCTCATTTCAGTACCACTTTTGTAAAACGATTTACCTTTTTCCTCAAAATAGGCTCCAATTTTAGTAATAACCTTCTCATGTGAGCGAAACTTTTTATCGGTAAAAATTTTTTTTAGTCTCCGAACAGCCAAATAGTCGCTGGGAGCCAAATCTGGTGAATACGGTGGATATGGGAGCAATTCAAAGTTCAGTTCATATAGTTCTACCATTGTTTCAATTGACTTGTGACACGTTGCGTTGTCTTTATGATTCTTTGCGATTCCGGCCTTCAAACGTTCCAATACAATATTCACTGCTGAAGGTATTTTTTTTCTTGAGATATTCGATGAATTTTACAGCACGCATATCCCAAAATACAAAGGCCATAACCTCTCCAACCGACAGGTTAGTCTCCTCTCAGATGACTGTCGTTTTGATTCCGGAGTAAAGTAATGGATCCATGATTCAACCATTGTCCCATATTGACGGAGAAATTCCGGTTTGTTATGTTCAAACATTGTCAAACACCGCTCAGAATTATCAAGACATCCTTGTTTTTGGTCAACAGTGAGCTCACGCTGCACTCACTTTGAACAGAACTTTCACATAGTCAAATTAGGCCAACACGTTCTTTTGATGTCTTCACCATGTCAGCCCACTGACGTAACTTCACTTTTCGATCATTCTAAACGATTTTGAAGATTTCTTGTGATTTCTGGTGGCCTTATTTGGACGTCCACTGCGTTATGCATCATCGGTGTCTCTACGGCCACGTTTGAAGTCAGCAAACCAACATTTAATTGTTGTTTCTGATAGAGCGGAGTCATTATAACACTTTTTAAGTCATTGCTTCGCTTGAACAGTATTTTTTCACATCAAGAAGTAGTTTAAAATTAAAACACGGAGTTGTTTTTGATCCGTTCTTTTGAAAATAACAAAAGTAGTATCACTCTTAGGCACAATAACTCACAAACTTATAAGTAGAATATCATGAAATTTCAACAGCTTCAAAACTTCATCGTAATGCAATTGAGGAATGTGAGATTTCATTGGAGGAATGGAATACTGTCTGTATCAGAATTATTGTATTCGTTTCATAGTGCAATTAACTCATCATCTGTCCACAGCGTTTATTCGGCTGTATTCATGGATATCGAGTGATTTTTCGAAGTAACTCTTTTGAAATCAAACTGATTCATGACCAATTCATCTGGAAGAAATAGCACCTATCATCTGAATCAGGTTGAGAACCTGAAAGTATATCAGTAATTTCTTCAGAGCTACTTCAGGTCACTGTATCTGGAAAGAACTATTCATGTCTCGGAACAGAAACCATGCGAAAGAAAATTGGTGAAGGGAAATGACCACTTGTTTGCGGATACATCTGAAATAAATCATTTGGTGGTTCACTATAAATGAAGACTTCTAGAGAAGACCAAAGGTATATTGTTTTGTTCTCAATCAGAGGTATCAATGAAGTTCCAAGATTTCAAATTTGAAGTTAAGAATAAAACTGACAGAAAAATCAGGGCTATTTCTCCAGAAAATGGAACAGAGTACATGAATCAATTTTGTTCCCGACAATGTCTACCACGCGGACGTCATGGTTTCAAATCTCATAACTATAAACTTTTTTTAATTATTATCACGTGACTGTCATATGACAAGGGGGGGCGAGGGGTGAGGTGGAGTCCCAAGAAGACCGAGTTTCATGCTTGAATCGCTACGGTACTCGTTCCATCCTGTTTGAGCCAGATGTACCGATCCGTATGGAGAGACATGATAATACATATAATTCTGTACGAAAGTCCCAAGGAGTTCCCTCTGTCAGAATATATCATAATACAATCAATTCTGTAGGGGCCACAGAGCCCCTCTGTCAGAAGTATCGTCCTACACCAACATTTGACAGATGCACCGTCCTACGCCTTCCAGTAGATAGTTCAGCTAGTGACTCAGGTAACGTGCAAGATTCTCAATTCCGCAGCAGGTAAACGCCAACACTGCGTCACATGACAACACCCATATGTCTAGTGTTTACAGTATCCTTCTTCAACCAATAGATAGTTCAGCTAGTGATTCCTTAGTGGCGCCAGACTCGCGACGATGCGTCTGGGTCACGTGACAATTTGGAGCGCTTTGATCGATCGACTGCTGTCTGTCTCGTTCAGTAGCTGCCACCTCTACATCAATTAGTTGAGAAAGATCCAGTAACGATGATGGATGAGAAACTGATTAAAAAACGTTCATTAGCAAAAATAATCAGATAAAAAAAACGACTAAGGAAAACAGTCATAAAAGTTGAACTGGGCCGATGTGACAGGTTTTCACATCAATATGGAATAAACGATTGAATGAGTCAGTACAAATCAAAGAAGCCAATACCAGTCTTTGAGAACTCAAATAGATAACGTCCTCAAGCAGACGGCTCTTCCATGAAACTGGACAATTGTTCTAGCGGGCTTCTTAAATTCCACCTACAATATTGTGTTTGTATAAGCTATCGTTTTCTTAGGTATTCATTACAGGACCGATCCTGTGCAAACTTGTCGAACCTCCTTGCTCGCTACCGTGTTGGTTCTGATAAAATCCGGTACAATACAACTAGAAGGGTAACATCCATCCGCCCCAGGAGTCGGTTGTTTACTCTCGGAGGGTTATTACGTCCGGTCCCAGCCACCTTATTGAATGTTCGCCGGATATTATCCTTCAGAGTCTCCAATCGGAAAATGATCAAAGTTGTCATTTTAAACGTCCTTTCGCTGTTATCGATGTGTTTTACAGCGATTCGAGAGGAGTCGCTAAACGTTTATCAACGGAACATCGGGGAAATGACGTCATTCAATGTTGTCGTTGTCGGTAATGTCGGGAAATATTGAAGTGAACTCTCGAGTTCATAAGATGGCTCTGTCAATTTTTATGGATATGGATGTACTTAGATCTTCGGAGACTGATAAATATCGCTTGTGTGAGAGAAGTCAGCGTCACCTGGTTATAGTAAATTGTCTTCGGTTTAGTTTAAAAATATTTAATAACCAATTGTTTTTTCATGGATTTTCATTAGAAATTGGTGTGAATATAAAATGAAAACGTCTCATTCTTAACTGAACAATTGAGAATGTATGATAATATGTATTTTTGAGGGAATGAAAAATGGTCATTACCTAATTTTCCGTAAATATACAGGCTGACTCTCCAGGAAATGCGTCGATAGATCTTGCGAACAGTATGAGTAGGAAAATTATGAAAACGAAGTTTCAATTTGGCTCAACTAGTTTCATGTTCTGAAAATTTCCGATTATATCCGAAGTAGACTCAAATATTATGATTTTAAATAGAACATCCTAACTTCAATTGCAGAATCAGATCCTTCATAGAATTATAAATACAGATTATATCTTTAACTTTTCACCTATTTTCGTATAGTTTTGGAAATATTTGCATTTGATGTAGAGAAGCGTATTTCTAGGATATTCCTGACTATCTCTCATTTTTTTCTATTCTGTGACTTGCACGAAATATTCACACTGAATGATTATTAGTCTAAATTTGCCGATGTGTACACAGAAATTATTGAATATCCATAATATTAAAACAATGGCCAAGGCCAAGTTTCAAATGAAATGAGACGGATGGGAAGTGATAATATGATGGAAAATTTTTCAATGTAAGATCAGGAACTATCAATTTATGAACCCCATTCCAATTCCTAGATTTATTCAATTGGAAAAGATGTTTTTGTGTTATTGGAAAATTATTTTCAGAACTTTTCACCTCGATTTCAATCCTGAAAATCTTCGAAATTAATTAAAAACATTCCATTGAATTCAAACTGAAAAGGTGATATTTTCAGAAGAGACTTATTTTCCAGAAAAAACACTGTTTGGCTTGCTACTTCTCCATCGAGAGAAAGAAAGAAAAAAAAAACAACCACTATAAAAACTTTCTATGAAGGAGCATACACTACCCCACAATTTTTGTTCATTGACAGTCAGTCAGTGCAAGTGCTGGATATAGAAGACATTGTGATATTCCACTTTCGATATAAAATTATTTATTTCATCATTTATTTAGATTTTCCACCAGGTTCGAGAAATCATAACAGATTTTCTCCACACCTAAATGGCTAGACTGCTCAGGACACAGTGACCGTCGAAGCACACTAGTTTACGAGGTTGTTAAAAAATTATCGAAAACAAGGGTCCAATTGATGAATTTCCACCAAAAAGGCTCAAGAAGAGCCAATATCAAGGGAAGCACGCCAAGTTCAATCAAATGTCAAGGTTTTGCTCATTGTTTTCTTCGATTACCGTGGCATAGGGCATCGGAAGTTCTTCCAACAGCTTGCTTAAAGCAATACGAAGAAAACGTCCGCTATTGTATAAAAAGTCATAATTTTTGTTACGAACAAGTCATTGCTTGTTCGTAACTTTTTGGCTAAAACAACACCGTAATCATTACTCAGCCACCATATTCACCAGATTCGCCCCCCTGCGACTTCTCCCTGTTCCCAAGATTGAGGAGTTCATGAGAGGACGGCGACTACTTTGAAGGGACCAAATAGAAATTGATGAACATTTTTTGAGAAAAATTAAAATTCACCATTTTTTTTGAACAGACAGCGAATAAGAAATGCGGCCATCACTCGCGACAATGAAGTTTGTCGACGCGAGATGAAGGCAAGGACCGTAAATCATTCGAGTGAATAGTATACTTTACTTTTCCTTGGCATATCAGGAATATTTCGAAATGAAATTCATTTTTGAGTGATATTCCGAATGATAGTAATATTGATGAATATATCAACAAGAAGGAATCTAAAGAGAATCATTCAAAAATATCCCCTATTTCTGTTATTTCGTTCAATTGAAAAAAGTTTGAGAATTGAGTGGATTATTGATCGGACATCCTCACAAATTGACAAGGCATAAATCTGAAGGAGTTCATAACCACTCTCATTTTGTTACAGTGAACTTTCTATCAATTTCTTTGCACTATTACAAATTTTGGTTCATTTTCCTAAACTACATTTTGGAGGTTTCTGATCTTATTTTTCATTACAAAGATATATTTATTCATTCAGTAGCATCCTCATAGGTAACACATCTTATCAAACACAGAATAACTCAAAATAATTCAATCTCAAATCTCCAAAGAGATTTTCTTTCAAGTGCAAATATGAATAGAATTTTCCACCGTGTTGGATAGTCCTTTCACCACACAAAAGAATAAATAGTTGGATATAAAGAAATCTCCATAGGACCTGTCGACCGATGTATCATGGCGTTAGATTGTCGAGGGCAAACAGGGTGGACAAGGGCGAATGGACATTTTTATTTTAATCTCAGAATTGATGCGATCTTTAAGCTGGGTTCGTACGAAGGGACATGATTTATATATTCAAGATCTTTTATTGTAGATACTGATTCTCAATAAGGGTGTGTGAAGTTATACCCTTTGAAGGGTAATGACCGATCGATTGAGTGTATTTTACTAGTGGGAATGAAACATATAATGTAGGAAAAACAGCAATTTTCACACAAATTCAATAGAAATACTTCTCGCACATCAGTTTTCAAAAATATACATAACTCAAATCCTCATTCCGCCATTTAAAGATTTTCGAAAGCACTCAACAGTTTATTGTCAAGTACGTCCTTTCAAATGAATTTTTCAGCTTGTTTGACCAATATATTTTCATCATAATTTCTACAGCTCCCTTCACAATTTCTAAACTTTCTAGGACTCGTGAAAGGATTTACATAATTTCCAAATGAACAATAATTCTGGGTTTTTTCTCCAATATAAATTCATAATATTTGATATTGTTTCAACAAAACTTCCAACCTCCCTAAGGCAGGGTTTTATTTTGATTAAATATTTTCTTCATTCCATTCCTCAAGACCAC
>WOGN01000556.1:0-23793 GCA_015342105.1 Leptinotarsa texana
GTCAGATTTATTACAGTACCTTCCGGTGCCGATTGCCATGCTGAATCTCGCCCGTTTACTTTTTTTTAGTTCACATATATGAATATAACTGAAAATTAATAAAAGACCTTTATTATTATTATTATATGAAAAGAGTTTTTATATAACAAAAGTGACAGAACAATTGAAAAGACAAACATATCCATTTATGTGGTTACAAATCATGGTCGAAATAGTGTTGCCATATATCCACAAATTGATAGTTCAACATACTCCCTATTTGCGGATTCCTTGGCACTTGATACATTTGCTGAACTTGTTTACATCAAGAGCCTTAGTCTACGAGTCGGCTACCATCTTCTTGGTGGGTATGTATGTGAAGGAAAGAAGCTTCGCCTACACTTTTTCTCTCAAAAAATGGTGGCGTATGTCGATTTGCTTGGTCCTTGGTTGATAAACACCATTTAATGCCAGATTTCTTGCTCCCTGGTTATCGCAGAAAATCTGAGTAGGACTATTCAAAATTTGTTCAATTTCTTCAGAAAGACCTCTCAACCATAAAGCTTCTTGTTCTGCTGAAGACATTGCCATATATTCGGCCTCTGTTGTTGAAAGTGCTACAGTAGGCTATCTTTTAGTGCACCAGGATATGGAGGCATCACACTTAATGAAAATATAGCCTGTTACTGACCGTCTTTAATCACGGGTCACTAGCCCAATCAGCATCACAATATCCATAAAACGGTCCAGATTTCAATCCATCAAATTTCAATTTGTATGAAGCCAGTGCCCAGTGTGTCATGTTTGGATTATTTGTATCTACTCAGACTATTTACATCAAATGTAATATCAGGTCTGGAAATTTGGATTACAAATAAGGCAACATTACTTTTTTCATAAATATTAAAAGAATTAGAAATTGCACATAACTTACAAAGGCTATTGTAGTTCAAATGCGCCGTGCCCTGATGCCATAGTTTCATCTGACATTTAGCTGACAATGCATAGGAAGAACTAGCAGGATCATCTAATATGAATAAATTGTTTTCCCAACTGGCAGAAGCGATTAGTTGTCTCTGTCTATTGAATATTTTTGCTACGTTGCTATTGAACACCACGTAATGTCCTTTACTGACTATTTGTATAACTGATAGCAAGTTGACCTCTAGTTCTGGAACATAATATACATTTATATGTATGATGATATTTGCCTGATGTCACTGGTAATGAAATATTGCCGACGGTATCTGACGTCATACTTTCATTGTTAGCGGCAGTTATAGATATTTTTTCAGTCTTTCTCGAAATTGTCAACATTTCAGGGCTTCTGCAGAGATGACAAGATGCACCACTGTCGAGAAAAAATTCTGAATTATCAGAGGATCGTGCAGAAAATGCGGCAAACAGCGACATATCTGCATCCTTGTTCGGATTGTTTCCGCTCCTTTTATTAGTTCTGGACAATTCTTGGCGATGTGTCCGTAACCATTACATTAAAAACAACGGAGGCCTTTGGAGGGCTTTTTATCGGTTTTACCTCGTTCATATTTCTTGTATTTCTGAGTTCCTCTCTTCTGAATGTAACTTCCTTTGGAACTATGACCATACAATGCAGAATTTGAAGTATCACTATTTTCTAAGCTCGATTTCACAATGGAAAGGTCCTGCAATAGTTTTGTTTTAATCGAATCGGCGGTTACTGCCAAGCCCGAACTCTCAATACTCATAATCATGGGTTCGAAACGGCTTGGTAACCCGGCAAGAAGGATTGTTCCAACCCATTCATCACTTAATGTGAGACCAATCGAGCCTAATTTATGCGCGGTTGTAATTATCCGGTTCACATATTCTTCTATTGTGCTGTAGTCATGAAATCAATTTATTAGATTCTCGTTTTTTTCCAATAAGTCATTGATATACAATAAAAAGAGGGTTGGAGGGAATGTGGATCCCTGGAATACCAGCGTTGATAGTGAAAGTATCGAGAAATATCTATCGACGGTTACTTGCTGGAAACATTTTTTCAGGAAGCCAAAGAACCAAATACAAAAAAGATTCGACAAGCCTTAGTATCGAACTTTGGCCAGCAAACCCTCTTACCACACACGGTCTAAGGCCTTAGAAATATCAAGCGCAACAACTATTCATTCTCCATGTTTCTCGATTGCGTTATTCCAAATATGGGTGACATATGATAGAAGGTTGATCTTTAAAGAAGAAGGAACGATCAACAATGTACTGAAAGGCCAGTTTTGAACACAACATCTCAAAACCCACTTTATGACGAATTTCTCAAACTACAGCAACTGTTTGTCATGTCACATGTCACTGTCCGGTTATAACAAGAAGGCTGATACCAGTTCACCGTACAGTCCAAAGTGTGAAAGTTACTTGATAGATAGAATTTGAATCTGTGGCATCTTGCAGAGGATGGATAATGGAAATGCTTTCCCCCACTCCCTCGAAGTGCGTTTCGATAAATTTTCGTTTTGTGGACACCCGGCGATTTTGAAAAAATTTTTGACTGTACTTACGTATTTTGATGAGTAGATTACGAATCCGAAAAAAAGCGGCGCTGCTCTCCCTTATTTAAAAAGTTACGGCCCTTCAAAGTTCAGAAAAGGGCAACTTTTCAGCCTTCTTTTTCACCAAATAAACTGTTTAAAAACACAAGCATTCATTCACTAGGTCACTCCAATAAAAATGTTAAAAAATGTACGGGCCTGCTTTTTGGTTACATATCTCTGTATTTCACGTTTTTAAGGTTAATGTAACCTTAGTAACTAACCTAAAAATAGAATAATGTCACCAGGAGTAGCATTCGTTTTCAAATTAAGTTTTTTATAAGAAAAATGTTCATTATTGAAGTGAAAAGTGTCAAAGAAGGAGGAATAAGGTGTAAAGGTGACCTAGTGATTGAATGCTTGTGTTTTTAAATAGTTTCTTTGGTGAAAAAGAAGGCTGAAAAGTTGCCCTTTTCTGAACTTTGAAGGGCCGTAACTTTTTAAATAAGGGTGAGCGCCGCTTTTTTCTTTCGGATTCGTAATCTACACATCAAAATACGTAAGTACAGTAAAAATTATTCAAAATCGCCGGGTGTCCACATTTTATATCATAGTAGACAATGGAAATCCGAACAAATGAAATTCACAGTCCAGTTATCACCCGAAGATTATTGTGGTTACTAAAAATCGGAAGTAACTTGGCTTGAAATCTTTTATTTTTTTTTATTTTTCAACTTTCAATTGTTGCCTGCATTTTATTTTATTTTAAATTCATTTCAGGATTTTTTTCTGCTAAATATAATTTTTATTTTCAGCTATTCACTTCAATTTTATTGATTCTTTCAGGGATTTCAAATCATTTTATGTAATATTAGACAATGGAAGTCCGAACTAAAGAAATTCACCATGAAACATTGTCAACCACCTTCAAACAAACGAAGAAATATTTGACATTGAAATCACAAGAGTCATGTGCTATCTGAACATTAAAACATCTTGGGAATTGCCAAAGCTACAATGAAATTAGTTGATATATTTATTGTCTATCATAAAACCGTATATCGAATATTTCAAATTTTTTTGTCAGAAGGTAACGTTTTTCTTGATCCTAATTAATAACAAAGGCATAGAATGGAAAAATTTAAATATCTTCAAAACTATCAAAGGTATGATGAAATGATTTTTTGAATTTTGTATTCATCATGAACATTTTTTTTAAATAGTCTCTGGTTCTCTTTGCAGAAGTCATCGATTTCAAAAAAATTAAATTTGGATCTCAAACCATCGATGAGTAGGTATGCCGAATCCAAAATGTTTTTCGAAAAATTATATGTGATTCGGTTTTTGATACAAGAGGGTCGCTAAATGTTATGCAATGAGGACCATTGTTCTGATCATTTTTGTATTTGTATTGACATTGACAATGAACATATAACAGAACCGATATCAGAATTTTATTTCATTAAAATGCGAAAAACTGTATTTTAAAGTAAAATACGTTTGGGAATTTTCCTTTAAATTACAATTATTCTAAAACAATAAGTTTTATTTTAATAACTCATTTGTGTTTGAAGATAAATTAAAGGATACATCAAAGCTATTGAACTATTTCATAGTAACTACTATCGATAGGTCATAAGATATTGACGACAACCATTTGAAGCTTTGAAATTGAATGAAAAACTTTAACACTAATATTACAGATTCTGCCACATTTAGTTTTTTAGAGCTAACTGATGCCTGGATTTTCTTATCATTCAATTCAACTCGTTTATTGTCAACTGAAGCTAAAATATTCTCCAGATACATTTAGGTATAAAACCTTCTATGGGCGAATGATTGCATTGGCAGTTGTTTAGTTATTCATTGGGTCATTCAAATGGAAAGAAGAGATAAGTGTTCTCAGGTAACACTTTGTTGTGAGATTTTCACTGTTCAATGAGAAACTCACAATAAAGTGTTGCTTGAATACTTTATAGATTTTCGTTCAATATCGGCCAATTCCATCATATATAGCGAAACATATGATATTGTCAGTAAAGCAATATATGGGACTTCTAATTTATTTCAACAGGTTGTTGATGCACAACAGAAATGAGATCCCATGGGCGTTGATGGTAAAGTTCTCTGAACGAGAGCCTTCAATGGTTATTGGTAAGGACGTACCTTTGAGATGGCTGGAAATCCATACGTTTCAGTTCAATTAGTAACCCTTCATGTCAGACCTGAGTCTTTCTATTTCTCTATTACATTGTTCCAGAGGCATGTGACATATCAAAAACGGTCATCCGTTGATCATTATGTTTATTCACAGTTTTTTCCAGAATTTTATCACTGATTATAAAGCTCATAGGCGCATTTTTTGAATATGATGACCAGGACTTTCACGAATAGAGACTTTGTTGATATTTTTTTTATATGATGACCAGTACTATAGATCACGACTAGAAGCTTTGCTGATATTGAACACTTTTGAAATTAGACTGTTGTACAATAATTTTCGTTTTATGGTTTATGGCACGATATGAATAGTGATACGTGTATTTGTTGTGAGCAAAACAAATACGATTTCCATGATACCACTGATGACACCTGAGACATGTGAAAACATCATTGTCTGATACTGTTTTTGGCTCTGCTTTCATTTAGTTGCCTTGCAATGAAAGCTGTAGGCGAAGATAAAACGTGATTTCTCTTTAGGCAGTCGCTGTCAAAGCTTGGCTTTCCAACAGACCGTCGTAAAACTTCAATTTTCAGTAGCTCCCATATATGGTTTCTACGTATCTTCCTGATATTTTGTATGTAACAATTTTTCCAAGTAACATTTTGAAGTATCATGAAAGAAAGGGGTTTTTCAAATGAAGAAAAATAATTTTCGCTCCGTCGTCAATGATTATTTGCTTTTCAAAAACTTTAAATTAATTTCTCATTGTGCAGAGTTTGATCCCACAATATTAAAATGAAATTCAAAGATGATTAGTCTATCGCTCCTCTTGCTCTATATTCAAAAATTGGCAATCAGTGACAAAACTACGAAAATTGCAAAAATTGATGAGGAACATTTTGTCTAAAACAACTTTGAATTAAAACGTAAAGGTGCGTTGACTATGGCAGTGCCAAATTTACTATCGATTGTGGTCGAATGATCGAAAGTTTAAACTTTCGAATGGAAATCTCACATTGAAGTGTGTTTTTTGATTATGCCGAAAATAGCTAATTGACAGTTCAAACTGTCGATTATATAGATAAAATAAAGACATCTCGTGAAATAAAAACACTTTCCTTCAAATGCCTTTGTAATTATTACAGTGTCATTAGATTGTTTGATTAAAAGTTTTATATGTAACTCGTTTTAGAAATATTATATTATAACCTCTGGTATACATCACATCATATTTCTCAATAAAGATGTGATAAATTTATCCATTCTCTACCAAAAACAATTTTCATTATTCCTTTCATTAACAATACGTGATAATCCCTTTTCTTTTCCATTATAAAATAAAAAAATATTATCTTCTCCAGGTAAGTTCTTTATACTGCATTGTATAAATTATTGTTACATTGTTCATACTTTTATTGTAAAAATTTACATATTATCTGATGATGAACATATGTAGGTTCGAAACATGATCTAATTGAGGGTTTTACCGCACTAATAATCGATGGTGACATTAAATTGTGGAGACGACTTTGAGTTTTATTCCTCGCAAATATATATTTGTTTTTTCAAACCAATTCAAATATTTTATAAACTTTATGAACACAATGCATGGTAATATCTACCAAGTCCATAGAAAACAAAGAATTTTTCAATTTTCACACGTCAAACTTCTCAAAACACTACAACCACTTGTTTGTGTTTACACAATGAATGTCACGAATTGAATGAAATATGTTGACGATAACTCAGTTCACTTTTCAGAAGGCTATAAGCTTTATACTTAACCAGAAAATATCTGTCCCTTTGTTTCTTTTGCCACATGTTTGAGATTATCATTCTGACCTGAGCCTTCACTGAATTTTGAGTTTGGAAGAATATAAGTGAATTCTCATTTTGAACGTAAATGTATCACCTCATAGTACTGGAGAAATATACAGGGTAACTTATTGACTTATTATATAACAAGGTTTGTATGTGAAAATTAAAAAATATCTTATTTTTCAAATGGAAAGGTATATATTCTGATATGATCCTTGAATGGACATTGAAGTTCTTTAAAAAGTTGTTGTTTTTGAAATATTCTTTTTAGCTGATCCCACTATTGCGATCTCGGAAACGGTAAGACCTAGAAGGTTGGCCAAACTATAATAATCTTTTTACGGATATGGAATATCAGTGGTTGTCTTTGAAATATTCGCCAAAAACTAGAATAGTCGATTTTCGTTTTTGGCTCTACCGTCTGAATTTCGAATGAAAAAAGCAGAGAAACTTTCAATACTGTTCATATTTGTTATAATGCGACGTTTTGTTCTTTATATTCCATCATCAACTTAATTTTTTATGGATACCGACATCTGGTTTCTTTCATTGATTTTCATAGCCAACGTAATAATAAATTTAGCTATGTACTACAGGTTCGAATAAAAAAAGTTGATATCTAATGAACGAAACGTCGCATTGTAAATTGTTTTTATGGAATTATAACTAATTTGAAACGGTATTGAAAGTTCCTCTGGCTGAAATGGAGGCGGTAGAATAAGAAAACGAAATTTGAACATTGAAATTTTGCTTTCATTGCTATAATTGAATTTTTCAATTTTTAACGTCTTTATTATTAACAAAGTGTAAAATCAAATTTTTTTAATTTTTCCAACGGGAATCTTTTTTGAAGGTTTTCAAGAAAAGCTCCAAAAAGTGAAAAAAATTTGAGAAATATTGGTTTAAAAATTATCAGGATTTTTATGTAAATTTAAAACTTGTGAAAATTAGTTGATTAAAAAACTATTAGATATACTAAAGTAAATCTAACAATCTCGGGAAAAAAATTTCCATGGATTTTCGTTTATTCAAGTGTCTGAACGGTATGTGATGTTTTTTTCTTAATAATGATATTTAATGGATTCACACAATTTTAATTGTTCAAAGGTCCATATCGGTCAGCGTGTACGGGACGCGTATCGCCCGCTATTTTCGCCTCTAAATTAAAATTATGAATATTGGTGATAGAGTTCCGGGAGGTAGGAAGTGCCCCCAGACTAGAAGTAGTAAACATCGAACTGGTGACTCATTAAGTTAAACGATATTTTTTTATTTTTCTGTATCGAACAAAAAATGTATGAGAATCGATTTTCATCACCGATTTTCATCAAGAAGCTGTGGTTGTGATGTTTTTGAGGTATCAACTTCAGAGTAGAAAAACTGCTTCAAAATTTTATTTCAAAGCCTGCCAAAGGCGAATATTTTGAAATATAATAAAACAGTTTCCCATTATTTCCTACTTTTTGTGAAAAAATTAATTGCGAGGGTCACCTTTTGAGGTACATATAACATAACTTTGATGAAGGTAAAGTGAGGACACATCTCCGATAATTTCTATCAAGAGATTTACACAAAGTCTGATAACGTTTAGAAAATATTATAACACCTCGAGGGTGTTACAATTTACATTATGAAATATATCAAAAATAATATTGTTTACCTTGCATTTTCATTAGGAAATTCCTCAAAGAGGACCCTATTAAAGTTGAAGATAAATGCAACTGACAATATTCTTGCTATGCAAGTTAAAGATAAAAGTTTGGAAATTCATTCTTGGAAAAATTCTGATTGATTATAATATGTTGTATTATTTTTGTAGTCATATCGACATATGACCCTTGAATAACATATCACCCTTGAATGAAATGCATTTGTTAAAAGTTAAATTTGAATGTTAGATACACTACTGACAACTGTTATTTCAATTTAATAAAAAGTATAAAATGATGTCAACAATCAGGAAATCATACGAAAACCATCAATTTTCAACTGTTCAATTCGAATTGTATATTTACATACATTTCAGATGTAGCAGTATAGGTGCAAAATTTTGAAATATAGAAAATTACGATTTCATGATAAAAATTATACGCCTGACAATGTTACCTTCAGAGAACAAAACTGAACCACTGACCCTCAACCGGAAAACCATATATTTACTCCAAATACGGCAAGATCAATTTATTTGCGAACGATGTATTTCGAATACAAGAGTCAATTAGACTAGAACCTAGTCAATATGGTTGTAGATGGCAAGGAGTCCGAATCAATTTATTAGATTATCTTATATCTAATTTGCTGTTTTCCCGACTGATACCGTTAACAAAGAATAAATGTACAGTTCTCTAATTCACTCTAAATGAGACAAGGTGAGTCTACGTAGAATTTAAAAAGATATTCCATTTTTTTTTTCTGAAAAGATATTGTTTATCTATGACTGCAAAAATGTTTCAGTCAAAATATTCTTCAGACATACCGTAATCCTGAAAATGGGTTTGAAAAGTGTGTTGTAATGTTTTTTTTTGTAAACAGCTGTCGTCTCGTATCAACGAGGTCTTACTTTTGAACGTGCGATTCCTCGCCAACCGGCAGCCGAACGTTCATTTGCAAGAATGTTAAAATCAATATTTTTTTCTTACGTACCTAATTATACTAGAGGAAGGTAGCCAACTGATGTGGCAGATTGGACATATCTGTTTTTTATCGTTAAAACGATTATTTTTCTCTATATAAGCCATCAAATAAATGATTGGTTTTGAATAAATACTTTGAAAGTTCTAGAGTTAGTTTCTCAATAAAATACACAATCCACTGATCACAGGAATCCTATTTTTGTTCATTTACAGCCTATTGAAATATGCTTGTTGGAAGTAAAGAACTATGTTTATTTGAAAGTGGTTGACAATGCTTCAACACGCCGAAAACGTTTTCGAAAGAATACGAACACACGCCAGTCCAGCGCTACGTGACCAACATGAAGCGCTCAACAGGGACGACCCCAGATTTCGCGAAAGAGATGAATACATGAGGCCCACAAAGCAGAATCAACGACCACCTCCAAGAGTCGCTGTCAGGCGGTTCCGGTAAGTATAAAAACTTCATAAACAGATTACCAACACACAACTTCTTATAGATACACATATACACACAGTTCGCGAACGATAGACATTTGTCTCAGGTAAGGTTAAGGGGACCCCAATGCAGACATTACACACAGTTAAATCACGACAAAAAATCAACAGACAACGAGAGAGAAAGCACCTACCGGCTGAATTTCGACAGCATGGAGTTAGGTGTCAATTTTGCTGAAGAGTCAATCAACAAGTTGAGGGCTACTCAGGAATTTGTGGGGGTGAATACTACATTGTCTAATATCACTCTAATATAATTTGAAATATATAAAAGAACAAATAAAATTAAAATGAATAGCTGAAATATCAATTATATTAAGCAATTAAACGTGAAATGAAATTACAATAAAACGATTTCAAGAAGATTTCAAAGCAAGTTACTTCCCGACGTTACGATTGTAAGTATCCACAATCGTCATTCGAAGGTCATTCGAACGCTTTCACCAATCTTCTCTTCTCTCTCACCGGTTTAGCGGAAGTTGACCATTTTTCCGCTTGATTACAGGTTTCCATATATTGCATATCTCTATGCTAGCCTTTCTCAATGTGTCGTTGGACAATGCACCTTCTTTGAACTTCCTCTAAAACCAGTACTCCTCCCTATGGTTGATTTCAGCTGGGACCACTTGATGAGTCCAAACATGCTCTGTTATTCCCAATATGCTGGTTTCTCATCGCTGTGTGTTTCTCTTGTGTTGGGCAAAGCGAGGAGAAACCAAAAAATCAGGAATAGCAGAGCATGTTTGAACTCATCAACTTAACATCAAGTGATTCCAAGCTGAGATCATCGACAGGTTTGAGAGTAAGTTCAAAGAAGCTGCACCTGACAACGTTCGTACTTTTTTTTCAAATTTTATGTCCTTCATTTTATGTACCTTAAGATTAGAAACTCGCAAAGTTCTGCACAAAGCCAATGTGATCAAGTTTTGATACTTCTTGAGGGTTTAAATTGATAAGGAGGCTTTTTAGGAGAGATGAGTTTCTCATATTCTTTGTTTGAAGATGGAAAAGTAAAAAACAAATAGCCTTTAGAGAGTATTTTACAAATCTGGAATCATCTCATGCAATGCGTTACTCAGTCTTGAAAATTCAACTCAACTTTTACCTGAGACAGAAAAGGTTTGCTTGGGAAGTTATGAATAAACTAATTGTTAAAAACTAATGAAAATAATGAAGAGTAGTCATTGAATGAAAGAGAAAGTTGTTCTCTTTTTGATAAGGACAATAAGCTTCTAATATTAGACAAGACTAATATTAGACTGCAAATGTGAAAAACTCTCAAAAATTATTGAAACTGGATCACAACTGTTTTAGGCTGGAATCTATAAGTCTTTGCATACCGTTTCATAATAGTTTAGTTACAAGATATGCCCAGGGTTTGGAATTTGATGGTGGAAACTAAATGAAATAAGCTGGGAATACTGCGACAGGAATATGTATGTCTGACCACACTGAACAAGCATAAAAATCCCGTTCCAAAGATAACGGAAAACAATTCGATTTTGAAGACAAAAAAAGTTTAGTGTCACCAAACATGTCACGGAAAATGGTCATATAATATGGTTTGGTCTTGTAAACACAAGACTTTTGGTTGCTTTGGAAATAGCAAAGTGTGGTATTGAGAAGTATGAACATTGACAAAGATTTCATAGTCCACTGTTTACTCTTTTGTCAACCTCTTTTATAAACCGCTAATTTTTGGCGTTTTTTTCAAGAAGAGAGTTGCAGTTCTGGCGTGTTAGACCAGTCTTTGTTTTGGATTGAATAAACGAAGAATAACCCACAAATTAGGAGAGAAATGTTTAGATGAGTTACTCAATAATGAAAGTGTGAATAAATAATATTTAAAGTTTTTATTCTCATTACATATTTTTGTCAATCCTTTATATAATTAATATGTAATTTGCTGTCAAAAACAAAAGCATTTGCTTCTGTTTATTATGAATTATAATGATTAATATTCGTATACAAAATGAAAAGGCATCCATAATGGCTCGGAAAAAATATAAGGCTATACTCTATTCAATTACAAGGAAAACTCCGTCAGAACAGAAATATACGTTCAGTCAGATCTACATAAATTGGAAATGGTTGTAATAAGCTGATTCAACTATATCCAATGCCAAACTTCAGATTCGGATGACGAATCGACACACCACTTAATCACGTGTCCAGCTGTACCTACTTTGAGTTTGCTTTAAAAATGAATCTATTATTTAAAATAAGTTAACTGTCAATAGTATGCAGGTAAGTGAAAGGAGAAATTATTGAATAAAACAAGAAAATGATTTCACGACTTAGATACTCATGACGTTTCATGACTTTAAACTCCAAATTTCGACTTTAAACTTGGCATTAAGACTTTTTAACTCTAAATTACAACTTTACGAGATTGAATTCGAAATTTCGATATTAAAGTCGAAATTTCGAGATTCAAAGTCGTAATTTTCAAGAAACAAGTAATAAAAATATGTGGCCAATCTGCGCTCCGTGTATTTTCCACGAGAACTTCTGAGAGTTCCTGTTCTAGATTTTTTATCATCCCAAAATATTATTCTGTTCTGCAGGTCCCCACCCGTATTATCTAATAATATGATTTCTTCATACGTTGAAGACAACAAACATTTTCAATTTTACTGATTTACAATCAGATCGTAATTCCATTTTCAGTAAATACTCCTACCGGACTCTTCAATACCTTCAGAATGGTTACATTCTTTTTAAGGATGGCACGCGGGGACAATAGCGTTTGAAAATTCCAATCAGTGAATTCAATTTTATGGCAAAAACTCGTCGTTAAGACGCAACTTCGAGTAACTGCTTGTCAGTGCGGCTTTTTCTCTTGGCGCTCTTGTCGGAAAGTATTGAATATCATACCGGAAGACATACCTTTGGAGAGTACTTATACTAGTTGGAGGCTTTAAATGAGTGAACGTAGAAGATGCTTAGAGTACATGAGTTACATTAATGTGTATCACTTACCCAAGCAGTGGAAGTCGTTAATCGACGTTCTGTTATTACAATTTTTAGAATATCTTAGAAACTTGTCTGTTTAAAAATCTGTTTACAATCTGATTTTTAAAAAGACAAGTTTCTAAGATATTCTAAAAATTGTAATAACAGAAAACATGGCAATGGGGAAAATTAATTCATGAATTATCTTACTTTTTCATTTTCTGAGCAAAATAATTGTAGCAAAGCAATAAAAACAAGTGTATTATGGAGAAGTCACAAGTATATATTTGGCAAGTTAAAAATATGAATATATGAATACTATGAACGTGCACAGTTGACTCAATAGGTACAATATGACTTTTTTTATTGGCGAAAAATAACTCTTTATACTTGATTATCGCGTATGCAAACTATTTTTCTAATACAATTATGTAACCTGATAGAAATTCAAACAGACGAAACACGTTCGTGACGTCAGGAAGGATGTTCGCGTCGGTGGCATAAACTGTATGCGCTTTCAAATATATTCAAATATAAATGTATTTTAAAAAACTAAAAAAAAACGCTCTTAAAGAAAAACAAACTAAAAAGTTAAAAATATAAATTTTTAAAATAAGCTTAAAACAATAACGAACGAAAACATACTAGTATTATTGTGAAATAAGCGACGGGCGCTTAATATACAAAAAAATATAGCACGCTTTTTTCAAAATAATACTAGTATTTTTGGTTCATTATTGTTTGAAGCTTAATTAAAAAAGGTATTTTTAACTTTTCAGTTCGATGTTCTTTAAAAGCGTGTTTTTTAGTTTTTTAAACTATATTTCATTTTCATTTTTTAGTTTCGTGTTATGAAATCATGTTTTTTAGTATTTTTTAATTATATTCATTTTATCTAAACTTTAGAATCAATCACCCGTATATTGTTTAGAAAAATGATGACTGATATATTTCGAGTCCGGAAAGAGAGCCTGAAAATCAGCTACCAAGCCCAAGGCAGCAGGCAAAGAAGGGTTGCAAATAAGGCAAGAGACGCGCAGGTTAATAAAAAAATACTTTTTTCAAATGAAGAAATACATGCAAAGTGAGTTCGAATTATATCAAGGAGGTTATGTACATCGCCATCTGCCCGCGAATAGATCAAGCAATAATGTCGATACTTGAATTTCATTAGTTCGGACTTCCATTGTCTGATATTATATAAAATGATTTGAAATCCCTGAAATAACTCAAAAGAAGAGATAAAAACTCAAAGAAGAATAAAAATGAATAGCTGAAAAAAATTATATCAAGCAAAAACCTGAAATGAAATATAGTGAAGTAAAATACAGGTAAAAATGAAACAAATTGAAAAAATATAAATAAAATAAAAATTCAAAAGTTAAGAGATTCCAAGCCAAGTTAATTCACAACATTTCGATTGTTAGTTTCCACAATCGTCTTCGGGTGATGACTGGACTGATTTCTCCGTGAGCTGACTATTTATAGGTCACTTGAGTACCTACTTTCACTTATCTCTGATTTCCTTTTTCCGCTTCACTAGTTTAGTGGGAGATGACCGTTTGGAGGGAGTTGGCCATTTTTGATTAAGGGTTTCCATATATTGTGTACCTACCTCTACGCTAGCTTGGCTGAATACATTGTTGGATAACATGTATGCTTCTTTGAATTTCCTCCTAAACAAATGTCCCTCTTTGTATATGATCCCAGCTTGGGACCATTCGATGTTATGTTGATGGGTCCAAACATGCTCTGCTATTCCTAATTTGCTGGTTTCCCCTCGCTGTGTGTGTTTTTTGTGCTCGGCAATGCGAACTTTCAATGGCCGCTTAGTTTCACCGATATAGTATTTCCTGCACTCACAAGGTATTAGGTAAATACAATTCTTGGATTCGCAGTTCTCGTTTCGTGGCCTCTTTAAGTCATTAGTGCAGAGTATAAATACACTTACAAAGTCACTATAAGTACCTCATGGCCGATCGTAAATCCATAAAGCAACTATGATCAAAACTGACATCATGTTTGATATATAGGTAGGCAAACGCAAATGCACCAACTTGGAGAAAATATACCACATTCAATATTGAAATGGTGAGTTATACGTGATTATATAAAATCCGACATCACCAGTTCACGAACGACGAATAAAAATGATGAATAACAACGTAGCCAGCTTGTGACGTCTACAACTTCCGAGAAAACGTTTCGATATTTCATAAAGTCTATAGAACTTTAAGTAAAATTTTGCACTATATAAATTTGTATTTGAAGAAGCAACTAAATATAAATCTTTGTCGCAATCGCATAGTGCTACACAGTTTCCTCATTTGTATTGAATAACTAATCTCAAAAAATTTGGAATTGGTTCAAAATAAATTTTTTTTCTCCGTACACCAATTCTATCAAAATTCTCTATCTGTTGGAAACCACCTTGGCAGTGAAGAATCATGAAATAAATAGAAACAGAATATAGTTTAGATAAATCACGGAAAAAAATTCAAAAACTAAACATCATTCCTAAAATTGACATAAATTCATTTCATGGCACCAAAATCCCGAATCAGAGAATACGGAAGTTAATTTCAGACGAAATTGAGGGGACTTTAGTCTTGCTTTCCATTATTTTAGAAATCAAAATTTAAAATTTAATAATAATCAAACATAAACATTACTGGAGTTTCTTCCCAACACAAAAACGACACGTGTTTCGATCACCAAGTGATCATCTTCAAGAGGAAGATGAGTTTGATCTTTCTCTCTCTGTACGATACTTAATATTTTGAAATAAAACGAACTTTCAGATCTCGACGAAACCTTCTAGGTACCAACATTGATATCTAAAATCCGAATCCAGTCATGGCATACTTAGAGAGATTATCATCTTTAGAATCGTTAACTGAAAACAAAACACTGACAACGAAGTAAGGCATGCTGTTAGTTTACTAACCAACAACAAATAAAAACACTACCAAAAATAAAAAACTTATAATCATAGAATTGAAATAGAAATAATATACATTATAAATACATCAGATCAAAATTCGTACGATCCAACAACTCCAACAATTTAGTGAGTCCAGTGAAAGCGGCCTCAAATAAAATGGTGCTGATACTTAAATTTTGAAAACCACAAAATCACTTGGCAAGCTTCAACCTCTTTCAAAATGAAGTGGCTATAGGAAGAATAAGAAGAGCTGCTGAGTCTGAGAATTGGAAATGAAATGGGGAAAAACAAAGATAATGCAGAATCATTTTCATATCATCTGTATGGCAGACAAAAACATCTCTGATAATCCAGACATATGTTCACACTGATTGCATGGTTTCATGTTTGTGTTGAAATTAAAACTTTTTTTTTTTCACTGTAAGGGACCAAATCATGAGAATACCCAACCTGCATTGTAATTACCATTAGATTTCCGTATATACAGTAACTCCTCGGATTCTGAATCTACTATTATAAAATAATCATTGGTGTCGCGGCCTGTAGATATTCGTTAGTTGAAACATGCAGTAATTAGTGCTTAAAAACATAAAATAACTGGTTGACCATTATTGCATGTTTTTATACCGATTTAATGATGATAATTGAACAGAATGAACATATACATTTTTTCAAATCGAACGTCATTTTCTCTTTGAAATCAATTTATTTTTTTTGAATACATTGACCTGTTACTTGATGAAAATTGATAACACTGTCGTCACTATCCATGATAATAAATATAATTTTTCACAAATAAAATGTTTATTCTTGACGCGTTTCACCAACACTGTAGCTTCATCGGTAGTAATTACGAGCACTACCGATTTCAATTACTACCGATAAAGCTACGCGTCTGGAATGAAAAATTCATTATTTATTATCGTTAATTTTTCTGAACTTGGTTTTCATCAGAATGCTAAATTCTTAACAGAGTGGATTAATACTTCGTGTAGTAGATGAAATTTTCATGCAAATCTGACGATCATTAACACTTTATTTGTTCAAGTTTCACTAAAATAACATCAGATACCATCCCTTACATAGTTGATTTTACAATATAGCGTTGCGAATTTTTTAACGCGATTATGTGAATTCATTTCACGAAATAGAAATTTTCGATCTTGAAAAGATTGATTGACATCATACTACTAGATCACTGATAACTAAAATGACCCACCTTACTGTGTAGGTAGTTGGGAGAGATTAATATTTCGAAATTTATTTCAAAATATTTATTTTCTTATACATATGTATCTCACCTCGATAGTTTCCATTTTTGATTTCTGTTAGAGTTTTGGTACATGGGATGTTTCTTCCCCACTTAAGGCTTTCTTCTAAAGATGGAGTTATTACTAGTTAACAATCTTCCTCTCAGACAAAGATTTCATATATGTAGCGGAGCCGTGTTGAAATTTATCTCCCAGACACTTTGCTCCCTGGGTAGGATCTTTCCTGTACTAACGAGAGGTAATACCTCGAAACCGCAGTCTGAAGGTGATCTACTTGAATAATTTCAACATGGTCCTACTACTGGACGAGCTAGAAACATCTGCGAGACTAGACTCTATGAGGAATCTTGCATAAATGTCTGTCAGATATGATTCAATATCCAGCATGGTATTACCCGGGAAAGCAGTTGTTTTTCGACAAACGTTACCACACCCTACTGTGTAGGTAGTTGGGAGAGATTAATATTTCGAAATATTTTTTCTTCATGAAATAACTAAATAACTAAAACAACAATTACTTTTGAACAACACTAGAGGAATAATGGGGTTTCAAATATAAAGATTCAATAGAGTTTCAGAGATCAAGATTTCAAGGTATTTCAACGATGAAAAGGACTTTGGGCATGAGTGATATTAGAAAAAAGATGGCAGTACTAGTTGTCTGGTCTACAAGATTTTCTAAAATAAGAGTGCGACTTAGGCTGGAACTATCGAATAAAGTAAAGTAAAACTGTATTTTATTTTGATTTATGTACATTATGAATGTGAAGTTGAGTAAGAGAAATAGCGAATATTTACATTATGAAATGTTTGCCACTTTCTAGTTTGTTTTTAAATGCGTTGGAGCTTAGTGCTCAAATATATGAGAATTTACATTTCAAGAACTGAATAAAAGGCTCTGTATATGCAGCAGCAGCAAACAATGCAACCAAAATTATTTTTAAGGCAAGACTTCTTTATATAACACAGTTTAATTGAAGAATGTAAACTTTCACGGACTAAGATAACTGTATGAAGGCTATTTTCCGAGCTTTCTGGCCATGGACTACAGGTTCTCATGTCTGACGTTTCGTCTACTACTGCGGTAGATGTTTTCAAAGGCGATGTGGTAACGGCCGCAATACCCGAGCCCGTGCTCTGGTTCTTCTTCCTAACTACTCAGTAGTGATGCGTGGGATACAACAGGAACAAGAACCAGAGCACCAGCTCGGGTATTGCGACCATTACCACATCGCCTTTGAAAATATCTACCGCAGTAGTAGACGAAATGGCCAGAAAACTCGGAAAATAGCCTTCATACAATTAAGCAGTTTGTTGAGAGGGGAAAATCCTCGAAGAATGAAATAACTATATTTCCAAAATTTCCATAAATTTTAAAGCAATAGTGTATATAGGGATATTAGTTCAGTCAATGACCTCTTTCAAGCACTAATGTTCACCACAATTTTACTCTACTTTGAAGCTAACCTTATATTGGGAGTTGTTTCCAACTAGAGGTTTGCCAAACCCTTATTGGGGTGAAACATATTTCACTAAAAATAAGTCCGGAAATGAATATACTGAGTAATTTTGAGTGTTTAGAGAAAATTAATACTTTTCGACTTATTCGCGACTGAACAATTCAACCAATAAACTACGTTTTCAGACTATTTTTGCGAATAACTTTTCTTAGTAGGAATGAAACAAAAATGGTGTGTTTATACAATACATAAACATACATGTATTGGAATAGTCAAGTATGTGAATACAAAATAATCAATTCTTGCACGGTAAAGAAACTTTGATTTAGTAAAACAGAGGGCACAGTGATAGGCCTATAATTTTCTAAGAGATAAGCGTCAGATTTCTTATAAACGGGTGCAACTTTACCAATTTTCAGTTTTTCGGGAAAAACTCCGGATCTAAAGGACAGATTAACTAAGTAAGTGAGTGGATAAGAACCAACATTCAACAAGATTTTATTCCATTTGTATTGGGTTTATAGATAGTATAAATCCACCTTCAACTTCTTTGTTCAAAACTCACATTTTTACTCATATTGATTTTTTTGATAGAATAATTACTTTTTCAAATATTCGTGAAAATCTGTCAGAAAACGAAGGAGGAAAACTTACTCGCTAATATATCGCTTATATTCCGGGATTTATTTTCAATGAAACATTTTTCACCCCGAGGAAGAGGGTGAAAAAGTAAAAGTAATTTCCGGTACAGGGTCAATTTTGAAGTACAGTAAGTAAAACCCAAATCCAAATTTTGGTGCAGATCGGTGCTGTTTGGAAAAATATCGCTGTATTGTACCTTCAATGTTTGAGCAATATTCAAATTCGAGTCTACTCATGCATGGGATCTCGTAAGCGGCAAGAGATTAGAGATTATAGCTTGAATTGTTGTCAATTTTCCTATTTTCGGATACTATTGGAACAAAATCCATTTTTGAGATCTAGGAGTTCTTTTTTTAGGTTTACTGTAGAGTGGCCCTCAAAAATATTTAATTTTTTCTCACTAAATGGAAATAGATGAAATAAATGAATAGGTTATTCGAAAACAAAAAGTTCAAATGGTGAATGTTACAGTTCATCGGGTTATTCAGTTTGAACGAACCATATTTTGAAACATTCGTGTTTCTGTTAGACGACATTATTACATATTGAAATTACTTACGTTTGTGCTGAGCTGCGATGTAAGAGTATGAACTTTTTCTTGAGCTTCGTTCAATTCCCTTCTGAGTTTTCGGATTTCATGTGCCTGTTTTTCTTCTGCAGAAGAATAAAGACTAGACGCCGTTGAAACCAAGCTAATGGAAGATCCATGTACTGAAAAATTGAAAATAATTCATAATAATTGGATCTGATATAGTAGGTCAGTTTGCAACTATATATGCATACAAAAAACATTTTATTTTACTATCATATAGATAGTTTCACGCCAAGTTATTGATTTTTGACTAAAAATACTGAGAATTTTTTTCAGAGATCAGAGTTTCGTCTCGTGAAGTATCACATAGAACTTCGAAGTAGCATGTTTGGAACTCCTATATCAGTTTGACTTCGCATTGAAATTATTCGCATGAAATTATCTATCTGAGGATACCAACATATTATATGTTATTGTTCGTAACAGTTCTTCGATTATTTTCGTTTTTCAAAAGTATCTTCACTAAATTAAAGAAATACCTTTATCGTTGCCATATCGTTTTTTATAATGATATCCGTATTCGGCACTGAAGAGACAATAAGGCAAGTGTTTTATGGCAAAACATCAAGATGTTTACCAGTGAGGATGACAGTTTTTCATGTCAGTGAAATTCGCTTGTTTCATCAATTATGCTGTGTAGGAATCCTGTGAATGATATCTGATTCAATTCCATGTTTGGAATACAAACGGAATAGAAAGAATCTTTTTCGTATAATTCAGCGTTCATATAAAAGTATTTCTATTAAGAGTATTTTTCTTTCGTACAATTCAATGTTTCGAGAGGGTTTTTTTCTTTGTTTGTGTCTGAAATTAACATGCATGATCTACACATCTTTGTATAGACTTGATTTTTGAAATTGATTCCTTCCTTCCTTTCTTTGGAAGTTTCCCAGATTATCTGTACCAAGATGGAGAAGTAGAAAGCCAAAACTTTTCTTTCCTAACAAAAAGAAAAGACTTGCTATCAATAAAAAATATTTTCTGTAAAGATTCCCTGACCATAACGTTATTATGCTTTCGACAATATTCCACTTTTTACCACTCCGAGCTATAAGTACTGGACATTATTTCTATTACAAACCTACAAAAACTTACTATCATCATTTTTAGGTATGCTATGCCTAGGGGTACTTGAATGGGTTGGAGAAAGTGGAAACGTTCGGGCGGTTCCTGGTGCGGGACTCGTAGGCTGGGACCAGTGACTCAGACTCCCTATAGGAAGGCAATAGTAAGGTTCTGCTTCAGGTTCATTATTTCTGTGTAACATGGAGGGATACAATTTCTCTGATTTGGTTGATCTGAAACAGAAGCGCAAAAGTTCACAATGAATGAAATTTTACTACTGGCGGTGCTTTATTGCAAATAGTGTTTTTCGAATATCCTATCAGAAAACTAGTCGAATTTGAAAAATACTTAAATATTTAAATAGAAAACACTTCATTCAATATTTCCATCTTGCCAACTACTAGTTCGGATACAGCGAACTAATTGCAGTATTCTTTAAAAATATTTGTTACAAAGCTCATCCTGGCGGGTTTCAAGAGTGATGCATTCGAAAATAAATCTTACTGTAATAAATACAAAATAGTGTAATAAATAATTGAGAATAATAAAAAGTTAGAATGGAGGTAAATTGGAAACGCTCCAGAATCTTCGATTTGGTTATATGTTTTGCCTAGTGCGTCTAAAGATTAGATTGGTCATTTTTTTGATTTGAAATGAATCAGAATATGATGAAAAATTATTAGAAAATTTGTATTTTAGATTTATATTTTAGGACTAGGAGAAACTGTGTCTTATTACATAAAAATTTCAAACAAACATCCCTTATTAAAGCTAACTTGCTACTAACTGATAATGACAGTAGCAAATGACAAAATACTGACAGAATGTGCCAAAAATGAATCACAAAAATAAACGGGGAAATTGGTTTCTACAAATTTTTTCATGTTGCATATCAAAGGTATTTTTGCAATAGTGAAATAAAATGTTGTATTGATAATTTAGTTTGCAGAATACTCCAGAATTTCAATCAAAATTCGTAAGTTCTTCTATTCAGTGCGATATTCAGAAAGAGCAAAGCAAGATTTGTAAGTATGCAGAAATTGCCACATATTCTGATTCTGAAAACACATTGGACTTGGTTTCATGTAGGAATTTGTTTCAAAAAAAAGATGTACCAGTAGAAAAAAGGGACTGTTCTGTCCGGCCTGAAAAAAGTTTCAACGAATCCAAATACAAATCTATCAAACATGATGAACACAACCTAGATTTCTGTGACATTCCAGAAAGTGGTGACATTCTGAAATTTAACGTAAATATCAACTCAAACGCTTGCATCGAATGCTTAACTAGAAAAAGAAAAAATTCTTTAACCATATTTGACGAAACAAAGTGTGAGTCGAACGGAAACAGCTTGGAATTGATTCTCGACGGAGGTGAATTAAAAATTCAACCGTCGAAGAAAAAAAAATGTTTTGATCGAACAAAAATTGGGTTAGGTGAAGAAGTGGATAACACTGATAAGACGACCGAAAAATTTGATCAGTTACAGAAACAATATTGCACGTTGTCAAGTAAAATTGGGAGATTTAGTTCTAATATAATGAACAGAATATCAACAATTAAAAGCGATGTTGATCATATAAAAACAGTACTTTATAAAATTGGACGTGCGGTGGTCGAAGAAAAGAAATCAACCATATCCTTCAGTGTCAGTGACGTTAAAAATAGTCTCGATTGTGTTAAAGATATCGATGTGAACCGATCTTTAACGAAAACACAAGAATATAAATACATGCAGGCTAAAATGAGGGCTTCAAATTTTTGTAGATTTTACAACCTGGGTAAAATGTATAATAAAAAGAAAAAACACAAAAATGTTCCACGTCAACATTGAATTTGTCTAGTTTGTTACTTTTTTGATACATTTTTCATTGTTTTTCCATCATTGCAGTCAAATAGTCTCGGGAAGAAGAAAGTTCATTTTATTAATAACATCTTCAAATTTACTAAGATTGAGTACCTTCTTATGAGTGACAAGTCGTATAATGTTGCAAGTTGCGAGAACATTTTTATTAACCATTTCTCAGACGATGTACCCTTTTAGACCCAGTGCAGCCGGGCGTACCCTCAATGCACAATGTTTAAAGGAAAGTCAGAATTATTGATCAAGTGAGTGAGTATTAAAACAAAATTTTTCTACGTCCATTCAACCCTAGATCGCGATTAGTATCAAATCTGATACCTTCTTTTCAAATTTATATTTCAAATGATGTTTTTTAAATTCTAGCTGCGAGAGGCCACATATTCACATAAACTGTTTTTTACACAGTCTACATTTCAGTCTTATTTTACATTCGGTTGAGGCGTGTTCTTTAGGCAGCATTTCGATCCATATACCTATTAATAAATATTGTGGCGGGTATTGATATATTATTTTTGGTGAGTTTTTTGATATCGGGTGAAGTCTGGAAGACATTGTTTCATAAAAATCTAGTGTATTTAGAGATGTCTCAGATGTGATACAAAACGGTTCGCACTACAATATTGGTACATAAACAAAAATGAGCCACAAACTTCTGAACCTCCATAAAGTTAGCAAGGCAACTTGCAGTAAAATTATTGAAATACACTTTTTTAATTGTCGACTAATTGTCGTGAATGAAAAATAATCGTCGCGCATCTCCTTTTTTTTGTAAGGGGTAGCCCTGATAACTGATGCCTGATGTAAAGTTAACACCCTGATGTAAAGTTAACACAACACCTGTAGTAAAATTTTCAATATAATTGAAACATTAAAACTTGCATTACTAGTATTTGTCGAATAATTGTCGTAACCCAATCCATATCAAAAAATTTCCTGGAAAATATATTATTTTTCGTGTCATACCTTGTACTATATGGATATTTTAAACCATATGGATACACCGCAACAGGCGTATTGGATTTCTTCACATATTTTTTAAAAGGATCGCCAGTGAAAATTGCTAAAATAAATTTGTAATGTATCTACGTGGAATTATCGATACATTTTTTGTTTCATTAATTTTTGTAATCCTATAATCATGTCGAATATTTTTTTGCAATCAGCAACCTATTGACCAATTGTATCTCTTTCGACAATCGTTTATAAATAAAGATGAATCAAAAACAACAATATTGTTCAATTGTCGAAACAGCAGAATTGATATATGTAGGTATATTAAAGAAGAATTATGAATTTCTCCCAGCAGACAAAGTGATCTGTTTTTCTGTTAATTATTTTTTTTACAAAAGACAACTTATTGATCAATTGTCGTATCTCTTTCGACAATTGTTTATGAAGGAAAAA
>WOGN01000557.1:0-13114 GCA_015342105.1 Leptinotarsa texana
TCAAAAAAGCTTTTTGAGGATGCAGCTCAGCGTCAGAAAGTTTTATTTATACGACATAGCAATTTTCATAAGTAAAAATAAATACACCCTTCAACAGTTAGAACATAGTTATACCACAAGAAACAAAGCAAAAATGTTGGTACAAATACAGACAACAAAAAATCGGTGGGACAACGTTGTTTCAATTTTTTACCAAATAAATTTTATTATTTTCTAGCCGATATGCATAAAAATAAGCTAATGAAAGTCAACTCGATATCACTAATCAAAAAAATATATTCAAAAAGTATCTCCTCAATGAAGATCATGAATTCATAATAAATATAATTGATAACAAATAACTTATCTAAATTTCCCTACTTTCATCGCTATAGAAATGAACTTAATTTTCGATTCTCCTCTCATTGTCATTTACTTTTTTATTATTGTGAATATTGTAAATACTCACACTGAAATACTGTTCGAAGATTATTTGGCAACACAATAAGTAAAGAATTCCCATGCACAACCTTAGAGTTTTAATAGGTTCTCTCGATGTTTATTGCGCAAATCTAGGACATTCCATTTAATTGATTTGATTTTTTTTGTATTCTATCTGAAATTGCATATGATGTATTGGAAACTCTTTCTATTGCTGGTAAATAAACATATTATTATTATTATATTAGTATTATTAATAGCAAACTCTGGTTCAACAAAGATTGCGAGCAAGCTATCGCCTCCAAAAATCCCGTCTACTGGCAGTGGCGCAAAAATTCCTGTGCCAAAAACTGAACTAGCTTTGTTTATTGCTACCACTACCACAATTGGATGGTTCAATTGCAACAACATCCATGGATGAAGCAAATCCACTAGCTGAACAATTTGCGTTCCACTACACAGTCAATTTTCTGGAAAAAGCACCACCCTCTATTTTCATACTAGACTCGTTAAAAAAAACAAGAAAACATTATATTGCTTTGCTGACGACAGCATTCCAACAGGATTCCAGGACATCGGCTGTGGATGCTCATCTTCACCGGCAGCAGGAGGTAGCATATCTTAATGGATTTAGCAGTGATTCACAATTGGGGTGAAAGTAACTAGGTTCAATTCAGTGCTGGAACTGCAAAGGCTGCTTCTCAAAAGCTGTTCCGAACCCGAAAGCTGTGAACACTTTAACAAATTTTGATGGTTTATTAAGATCAGATCAGGTCGGAACTTTTTTGTAGTATTGTTCACATGTATGGAGGTCCGCCCTAAAGTATACCCTGAAGCTGCTGGATTCCATCCAGAAAAGAGCCATCCGCCTGATTTTAGACACGAATATCACTTGTAACCTAGATAGTCTGAAACATCGAAGAACGTTTGGAGATTTGTCTTTCTTTTGATTTTACGAAGAGCGATACATTTCAGAAATACGAGACGAACTGTGGCTGCTCATCGTTTTAGCTTCAAGTCAGTACACATCGAATTTAACTATTTAAGAATTCTTCCATTTGGAAAACTGCGTTCATGTGGAATAAACTTCCTGAGAACGCTTTTCCAAATGAATTTAGTATCCAGCGATTCAAATTCAACGTGAATTGCTACTTTCGCACAGGCACCGCTCGTAGGGCGCCTTAAAGATTAAAAAAAAAACTTCGACCTCTTCGAAATTACTGAAAAGTTACTAAGAAAACACTTCGAATTTGTAGGATTTTCATTAAAATGATAATTGACTAGATGAATAAGCTAACTCTTAGATACCTTCAAGTACCCAAACTTGTTCTAATTTTTGTATCGTCTTCACTAATAATAATCATCACCTTATTTTGAAAGGCAAATAGAACCACTAAAAAACCGAAGGCTTCAAAACTTGGAAAAAAGTCAAAAGTTCCTGCTAATTGTTAGCTCAAAGAAATGTTATTGTGTCTGTAGCGGAAAACATGAAGATCTCTGCAGTTTTTCAAAAATGTTAGGAATTTTCCAAAGAAAGGAAAGAAGCAATCAATTCCAAGAAATTACCTCAATACGAAGATGTGTAGATTATGCAAAGAAATGACATTCGGACACAAACTGGAAGATAACGTTCTCTCCACACAACTACTTTCATATTAATATTATACAAAAGAAAAATACTATCGGAACAACTACTTCTATCATTCCCACTCATCGAACACAAATTCGGAGCGATCAATAATTTTCTCCTCATCAATTTATACCGACGATGTGGTTCCCACTAAATCCTTGTATCAATATTTGTTTCCTAGTAATCAGATCTGATCAATATTAATTATCGGCTATTTTGATGGACACAACATGGCGATTGGGTGGAGAGATAGGAGTTTACAAAATCCGAACGCTTCATATACGTCAAGAGTGTATTGTTTGGCATTGGCGTGCAATGAAAAAGAAAAGAAATCGCGGATTGATCCGGTTGATTTGTTTTAGTTTATACCCAGGTATCTTGAAAAGATTTTACAGGTATATCGTCGAAAATAGTCATTAAAATGTATTCATATGATTTGGAAGGTTTTCTTCTTTTGCTTAAATTCCGGAAGACTTGAAATTGAACGGATTCGCAATCAACCTATTATCTGAAGTGATTATTGAAATATAAATGATTTTCTAACTCACGTTTAGTTAATATGTTCATAATATTGAACATAGATATGGATATAGGCATATGCACCCATTTCCCACATAATAATTCTGGATCTAAGACTGTGTATAAGATAGAGCTTATTCATTTGTGAATTTCGATTACCAAGGTGGTCCGGCCTGACCTAGAGATGGCGATAGTTGTTTCAAACATACCACCGTGATAGAAAGTACATAATCTATAAGGCACATGTTTCAAGTTTGAAGACGCTGCGTTGTTTAGTATTTGTTTGGCAGCCATCAGTAGCGAACATTTTCGGTGAATTTGTGAAAATGGAGAAAATTGGTTATCATCATGCTGTACAATAATTTTATATGAAAGGTCTCAGCCCAATCAATACAAAAGCTAAAATGAATTCTACTCTGGGTGGGTCTGTTTCTTCATTCACAACAGTGAATGGGTAGCAGAGTTTAAACGAGCTACCAAGATGAGCATCGCAGTGGTCCAACAAATGAAGTGACGACTCCAGAAACAGTGAAGAAAATCCACAAAGCGGTACTAAATGATCGTCGCCTAAAAGTGCGCGAGTTAGCAGATTCAGTAGGCATTTCAAGAAGTGCTGTACATCATATATTATCTGAAAATTTGGACATAAGAAAGCTGTGTGCAGCGTTTGCTGACACTCGAGCAAAAACAGTGGTGTGAAGATTCAATTGAGTGTTTCAAGAAGTTTCACAGCAACATAGCAGACTTCTTGCGTCGTTTCATAACCATGGATGAAACATGGGTCCATTACTTCACAGTCGAGACAAAAGAACAATCAAAACAGTCGATCCAAAAGGAAGAACCGGCTCCAAAGAAGGCGAAGGCCGTTTCTTCTGCCAACAAGGTCATGACATCGGTTTGTTGTGATGCACGTGGGATAATTTTCATTGACAATCTTAAAAAAGGTAAAACTATTAATGGCGAGTATAAGCGAACTTATTGCAACGTTTGAGTGACAAAATCGAGCATAAACTGCCGCATTTAGCTAGAAAAAGTGTTGTTTCACCGAGACAAGGCACCAGATCACAAATCCATTATCACAATGACAAAAACTAACAAATTAAATATTGAATTGTTGCCTATTCGCCAGATTTAGCTCCCTTGGATTATTTTATGTTCCTAAACTTGAAAAGATGACACAGTGGTCAGAGATTTTACAACAATGCAGAAGTTAAGCCGGCAGTTATTGGCTATTTTGAGGAGCAAGGCAGTTTTCATTATAAAAACGGTATCGAACATATTGAACATCGCTGGAAATAATACATATAGCTGTAAGGATATTATGTTGAAAAATAAATAAATTTTGTTCCGAAATATTTTTTTTTTGTTGGGCCGGGTATTCTTTCAGTTTCAGAGATATTCGAAAACAACCTGAATTCACCAATTCTATTATAGCTTCTTTCTCGTTTACAGATTTTCAATCGGACTTTTTGTGTCTGAGAAATCATCACTGATTTTTTATACTGGCCAAAAAAAAGATTAATCGGTATATAATGTATCTCTTGCATATGTACTTCTATTTTTTTATATAAAAGAGCTTGTTTCTGCTTCTATCATTTTGAAGATTACATTTCATGGCGTTAGCATTACCTTTCCGTTTTCTGTGTCAATTTTAAAATTTTTCAAATACTAAAAATAGTTTGAGCATTGACCATTGAAAAAACCATCAATAATTTCAACGTTTTTTCTTGAGTAAGAATATATGTTCGTCATTCAATAACAAAATGAAAGTTATTAAAAATTCGAATAACTGTTTGTCAGTCACACTTAGTTGTGAACATCTTTTTAGGTTAGGATAGTGGTTAGAACTCCGAAGTTGAGTTCAGTCTAGGGCCAAGTCACATCTGATTTTTTCCTTTCAATTTTCAAACCATTTGGAATTAAATTAAGTATTAAATATATTTGAATACATCTTACCTCTTGTTATGGGATTCAATGGTATCCATATTCAGTTCAGGTGATGCCGTTTGGCAAAAAAATCAAAAACCCAAGGAATAAACCGATGATGATTAGCTTACTCCTTCATGCATGAAAATGGGATTTACAACTGAATAGTTCTTGTGGCACCAATCTGTAAATTGAGTTCAACTTAGAGCTCCTCTAGGAAATCAGCATCTGCAGCAAGTGTTTTGTATTCACATGTTCTGGCATATCATTGATAAGAAGTAGGAATGTCAGAGGTCCCAAGATGGATCCCTAAGGGATTCCATAGTTGTTGCCGAATGGTAGTGATTGACAGTTATTTTGTTTCATGCACATTTTCTGAGAGTCAAATAACCTAATAACTAAACACAACAATTATTATTGATTATGTTTCCAGGGCAGTATGGAAAGTGAATAAGAAAATATTCTGAATAGATCAGAAGGTGTATTATTGCAAAGTCCAATATCGAATGCAAACACTCGACAACCGGATAGTTGGCTGCTAGTAATTTCAGAAGCAATGAAGGTCTGATACGGTTCGAAGAGAGGCTCTGACGTCCCAGTCGGTAATTATATCCCAAGCAATATCTGAAGTTGGTAACTTTATTAGATCATGCTGACTTGGATTTAGTTTTGGAAGGAATTATTCTATATCGATGCTTCTGAGTTGCAGCGTTCCCAATTTCGTCCTGGAGTTATTGGATTAAATCCTGGAGAGAAGTTTCACTCACAGATTCGGCAAATATATTGTGGACGGAAGCGGTTTGGAAACTGACTGAGACAGAGAAAGACCTCTTTTAAGAAATATAATTTTATAATTGTTTTACAAAAATTGAGGACAGAAGTAAAAAAGTACTAACTAAAATCACTTTGATCTATTTACAGTGTGATTTTTAAACTTCAGTTATAGGGTTTTAGAAAAATAATATTTCATAATTGTTGAAAGGGTGAAAATAGACACATTCAGCGTTTTGAAATTACTGCTACTTCCTAAGTTACTTCACTAATGATGAATTACTGATATGCATTTTTGGTAGGTCCTTGAAACCCCTCAGCGATTCATTTCTCATCCCGTTTCTCATCGTCGCAAAACCCCTTCCTTTCATGGGTCTCTTCAGTTATGCTGACTTCAATGCAAAACTGGAAAACAACAAAAAATAGATTAGATATTTGCTTATACATGAATTTCAATAGTTCGGACATCCATTGTCTAATATGTAAAATGATTTGAAATCCTGGAAACAACTGAAAAAGAAGAATATAAAATAAATAACTGAAAATAACAATTATATCAAGCAAAATTAAACTGGAACGGAATAATAGTGAACAATAATTTCAGGTTATTTTTGCTTAATATAATTGTTATTTTCAGCTATTTATTTACAATTCTTCTTTTTCAGTTGTTTCGGGGATTTCAAATCATTTTACATATCAGACAATGGAAGTCCAAACTAGTGAAATTCATCATGAAACATTGTCAATCACCTTCAAACAAACATCTTATGTACTTATCGTGAAATCATCTCAGATGGAGCGATCATAAAATACATAAAAACGCAAATTTATCTGGATATTCTGTAAAGATGTGAAATTTTAACACTGGCTATAACTATCATTTCTTAAGGTAAACGTCAATGGTTTTTTCTTCTCCGGCCTAATGATCTAATGATTCGTAGATTTAAATTTGTTGACATGTTGTGGTTTAGAAAGGTTTCCCAGTTAATTTTCAGATCATAGAGAAAACAATAATTAAATAATGAATCAATCAGATTATTGATGATCTGCGCATTTAGATACCGTGAAGGAAATACATTTTTTACAAGTATGATTCTCATTTTACGATACTGTTACGAAAAAATTCCCACTCTGTTTGTATAGTTCGCACTTCTTCAGTTTCATAAAACCTCTGGAACATTCCTTTGGAGATAAAAAATTGGGTAAATTAGAAATCGACAAGCACAAGAAAAATATCGAATATCAAGTTCCGAAGCTAAGAATAAAAATAGAGAGAAACACTGGTTTTACAGAAAGTGCAAAGAAGATGCACTTACTGAGCGACGGTGCATTCATTCACCCTAAAGTGGATACTCGTATTAGGAATATTTCCAAAACGTAGTTGAATATAACTATAATATGTTAGTCATCTACACAAAATAATAATCGCATCTTATTTGAAAGCGCGCGTTAATATGAACTATACAAACTAGTTTATGCTCGAGAAAGCTATTGTATAGCGAAACACGTGTCCTGGTTTTTGTTAAACCCTTTATAGTGAAAATCATATAATAAAGTGCATTAATAATTAGTTTTACTATAAATTTTCATCCAGTTCTATTCAATCAACCCAATCTGTATATTTTTGATATTTTAATTAGTTTCTTTACTGTTGGTACTGCTAGGAATCACACGTTAAAAGGTAAGACCTCGTTAGTCCTTAGCTCGCACAAGTTTCTCAACTTCTGAGAGTTGTCTTTCGTATGGGGGCGGCAGCTGATTAACAGAAAAACAGATTTTAAACAGATTTTTTTTTAAACTGATGGATTTTATTTTTTTCATACTTATATCACTCAACTTAACATCTCCCAAAATACCAATTATTCTTTTGGCACTATCGCAATCTTCCTAAATATCCATAAAGTATTCGACGAGGTCTGGCACGCGGGCCTGATCTAGAAGTTTATTCAAATTCGCCGTCCGCACCACTAGTAGCTTCTTTCCTATCCAACTGACAAATCCGCTTTAAAGCCGGCGATGCCCTATTCTTCCCATTTACATCCTCCAAATCCAGTGTCCCCCTTGCTCCCTCCTTATTTTTCATTTACGTCCACGACGTCCCCACAACCCAAAATATCCTCCACTATGCTGACGATACTATCCTTTATTCACAAGTTAAAAGGTAAGTCCTTGTTAGACCTTAACTCGCACAAGTTTCGACTTCTGAGGGTTGTCATTCATAGGGGTGTGATGACTGATTAACGGAAAAACAGATTTTGAACAGATTTTTTCAAACTCCCAACACCCGTAGCTTACAAACCCACCAAAACCGAAACCAGACTTTTCAGACACCACCCGCCCTAATAAATCCTGATAACTTGGATCTCAGACTTTCAGGAGAAAACCTCATACTCCAAGACTCGGTAACCTACTTCACGAGGACCCTCAACTTCGAAGTTGACCTGAGGGAAACTCAGAACATAGTTCGGAAAAGAGCAAATCTACTAAAAGCATTGATAGGCGAGCTCGGAAGATGCTACATTAGAACCCTTCTACACACTTACAAAATGTTCATCAGACCAATTCTAGATTAAAAAGCCACGATCTACTGTACGCTCCTCCCGAGACTATCTCGCTGCATCCTAACAACCGTAACATCCACAACCTTCCTTACTGCTATCCATCTCAAACTTTATACAACTTAGTAAATACTACACCAATCAACCTACGATTTCAAGAACTCTAAGGACGATACGCGACAAAAACGATGAGAAGCAACAACACCGATGCTATGCTGACCACACCATGGACTCCCTGTGAAGGACCCAGAATGATACCTAGGAAAAAGCAATGGTAGATCTGTAGGAGCAGATTCAAGACATCCTGGAGAAGTACCCACTGGGAATCAAATAGCAGACAGCTACATCCTGGAAGGAACTGAAATCGTACAACATCCATCACCGGCCTAACAACCTGAACCGCCTAACAAACTGACCGCCGCAACAGACCGGGACCACCCCAACGGAACCTCGGAAAAACAAACTGAGCACATGACGACCGAAGACAACACACACACAATCTCTTAACCCTGAAGATGCATAAGCCTATAGCAGGCCCCCCCTCAAAATTCTATATCAAACTTAATGTAATTGACCCAAACTTGAATAAACATTTTTGAATTGAATTGAATTGAATCATTGTGAATGCATAGCTTCTGACTAAAAGGATTTCATATTATATCAAATATTTTTTAGAACTAATGCTGGATTATTGTTTTCTAATGCAATCAACTGTTTCTCACAAAGACTGTTCTTACGAATAGGTTCAAATATTTGACCGTTTCTCCCCACCCACAATTACTTTATCAGTTAGTTCATCATATGAAGTAGTTTTCTTTGTGTTTCCAAACCAAAGTAAAACAAATCGCTTGTCAAAGTGCGCTTTCAATAATAAGTTCGTGCTGAGTCCACATAATTCATCCTTCGATACGGATAAGGAAATTACAACATAATTTGTGAAAAATCGATGGAATGTATTCGGTTTTCGGAGAAATTATAGGTATACCTCATATCTGATACCGAATCCTTGGAAATGATGTTATCGACTGAGTGGATTTAGAGGTTATGAAAACGGGTACCTCAGATATTGACACTTTTTTTTAAGGACAAAACACAATCACTACAGGAAAATCTTTAAGGCGCTCTCAGAGCGGTACTTGTGCGAAAGTAGCGATTTACTTTGGATTTGAATTGCTGAAGATTGAATCCATTTGGAGGAACGTTCCCAAGAAGTTTATTCCACACAAACGCAGTTCTCCAGATGAAAAACTTCTTGAACAGTGAAGTTTACGGTGTATTGTCGCGTATTTCTGATATATATCGCTCTAAATGGAATCAAACTTGACAATTCATTTGAACACCTCCCGTGAAAGTATCTATAGAAGAGAGACAAATATCCAACCTTTCTTCGATGTTCCAGGCTATCAAGATTGCACGTGATGTTCGCATCTCCAATCACGCGGATGGCTCTTTTCTGGATATAATCCAGCAGCTTCAGGGTATGCTTAGGTTCTCCATAAATGTGAACAATGCTTCAAAGAACATGTGATCTGAGTTTCATAAAGCATAAAAAGTCGCTGAGGTTTGAACAGTTTTTTGGTTCGGAACAGTGTTTCAAGCTTTTGAGAAGCAGCCTTTGCAATTCCAGCAACATAATTGTGCCAAGACATATTGGTGTCCATTTCGACCCCCAACAAACTTATCAAAGCGGAATTGTCTCTTTTGACATTATTATATCCGGTTCGAAGCCATTGCCTGTGTGGCATTGAATTAAACCTGGTTACTTTCACCCCAATTCGAAGTCACTTCTAGAGATGCAACCTCCTGCTGCCGGTGAAGATCCGCTCCGTAGCTGATGTTCTGGAATCCAAATGGAATGACGAGACAAGTGTGCTGTCGTTAGCAAAGCAATATATTGGATTCTTGTTTTTTTTCCAATAAGTTGTTGATAAACAATTAAAAGAGGGTTGGACGCAATATGGATCGCTGGAGAACATCAGCGTTGGTGGTTACTATTTTATTGCGATACATAAACATCTCTGCCTCTTCTTCTAGTTCGAAGAAATTCCAAGTTTCTGATGATCCATCAAAATACTGTTTCTCATTCAAATTCTTGTAGAATTTAACATTTAGTGCATGCTCATCGAGTTCATAAAGTACTGTCCCTTGCTTTCATTCATGACTCATTTATCTGTGATAACACATTTTTTTTCAATATTCAGCCTCTTTAAGCTATCTATACTTGAGCAAAAGCTGATTCTTCTACAGTTTTCTTTAAAATAACTATTACTTTATTTATAAATTCCGGTTCTTGAGTATCCTGAAGTGGAAACGGTTTTGGTGTTGTTGGAGTTTATAATGTACTTCAAATAACTATTACGTTAATTGAATATTTTTTCACAGCCACTTAGTTCGGGTTGTTCAATTAATGGATGCAAAATAAGAACAGATTTTTTGCATATGGATATTATAGTCTTTCATAAGGTTGAGGTCAAAATTTTCGGGTTGAATAAAGTTAGATAAGTTGATAGCCATGTCTAAATTTGATGCTTCAATACTATCTTTCTGAATGAAATGATCATTTTATTTCATATTAATTCTTTTTTGAATACTATGCACTATATGGTAATTATCATCAAAGCTATTTTCGTAAGGAACAATTGAACCTCGAGCTACATTATTCAATTTATGTTTGATTCAACTATATTCCCGGATTTTCTGAAGATTTTAGAAATGATTCAAAGATTTTCGAAAAACGTCTCAAAAATAGAGTAGGTAGGTTGTTTTAAAGTGAGTGGGTATTCGATCCTCCACCGCAACCCACAAGGGTTTAATGTGGCTCATACATATTCACAATCGGCCAAACACCTTAGAGTGAGCCAATCCTGGAAGCTTCTGCCAGAAGTCCATAAATCTTCTTGCCATACAGGTGTTCAGTGTTTGTTTGGCAATGCCCAAAGCGATGCCAATGACAGGTTCTGGTCTGATAAAGCCGCTTGCAGCACCCTCCTTTGCTAGGAGTCAGCAGCTCTCAAAAATAGAGTTATCCTATTTTGCAATAACAACAATATGTTTTCCTTATCACAATATGTTATTCTGGAAAACAGATCAACCGAAAACGCAGTTTTTGAGATTGTTAACCAAATCAACAACTGTTTCGAAAATCAAGAAGAATTCAAAACTGTGTTTTTAGATTTGGCCAAGGCATTTCATAGTGTGGATCATAATATACTCCTTCAACGTCAAGTTGACATATGTTAAAGATGTGTTCACTGAGGATACACTACAGAAACACACTTTTGTCTATTTTCCACGCTATTTCTTCATTGTGACTAGTTTCGGCTATTACACCATTTTCAAACTAACTGATTACATTTATATCTGAGTAATTTATACCTAAGTTGCCAATCCTATCATAAATAATTTGGTACCTACATTTTGTATATCTGTAATATAATGTGTGAACATAACATATGTTTATGGATATTACAGGTATACAAAATGTAGGTACCTCAGTGAACATGAATTTCTACAAAATAAACAAGTCGTCAATCAAAGAAGTGAAGATGTGTTGCTTTGGAAATATTTGAGGACAATTCGACAAATAGAACACAATTTGTCAAGGTTAACGATTTTCTCAGCGACCCACTATACTAGTCACATGGGACTTACTTCAAGAAACTGTTTTGGGACACATCTTCTCTCTCTCTCTCTCATACATGAACATCTACTGTTGAAGCCAAGGCTTGGCTTCATGAACACTATTCGGTTTTTGCACCACAAAAATCAACGAGGAGAAATCAGCACCGAGAACGATGCATGCAGTGGACCGTTCAAAGAGGCTGTTACCGACAAAAAAATCAAAAAGTCCAAGAACTGATTTTGGATAACCACAAAGTGAAGTTGATCGATATAGCTGAGGCTTTAAAGATATCAAAGGAACGTGTTCAACGAAATTATGATTCTCAGCAGTGTTGAAACTGTTCCACTACGAAAAACTCGAATTTATGCGTCGATATGTGACAATGGATAAAACGTAGCTGCACGATTCCATATCAGAATCAAAATGACCAAATCCAAAGTATGCAAAGACGCCAAAGTCGGCTGTCAAGGACAAAACCATCAACAGCGACTATTACATAGCGTTATTAGCGTATTTGTTCTATTTCATCAAGACAATACACTGTATCACAAATCAATGAAACGATGGCGAAATTGCACGCATTGAGCTTCCAATTGCTTCCACCTTTTCCGTATATTCTCCCCCATCGACTTTTTCCTTTTCTCTGGCCTTCAAATATTGTTCTCTGGAAAAAATGAGGGCTAATGAGAAAGTAATCGTTGAAACTGATGCCTATTTTGAGGCCAGAGACAAAAACATATTTTTCTATGTTAGCCTACGAACATTTCAACCCAATTGTTATGAGCACATCGTTATTTATTAGAAATAAAGTGACACCTTCGCCTTGAAAATACCTAAAACCAAACATGAAAATCTCATACATTTCAGATTGCAGTTGCCTTAGGAAATTCTGGTTAGGATTCAGGCAGACGTCGGACCAATTATCTTGATCTAGAAACTGTAGAAATGGCAAATGATCCATCGTATTTCACAGATGCTCTACTCTGTTTTGATAAAAAAGCGAACAGACCGGCAACCATGTGCGAAAGTAAATGTGCAAACACCAAAATAGGAATAATCAGCGTTTGTATGTGTAAATTGCAGAAGTTTCAGGGGTATATAATTTGGTCGAAGATTTTCCGAGATATGAAGGCAATAAAAATATTTTAAAATGCATCGAAATAAGACCGTTTCATATTCAAGACGAGAGGGTCCGAGAGATGCCATCAAAGAAGAGCGTAATGATAGGTTAGGAGTACTCATAATGGGTTACCTTAAATGACTGGGCCCATTTTACGGAATTTAATTTGTTTTTATAGCTTTGATTACTGCTCGCTATAATTTGAAAACGTTTTAATAAAATAAGTCTTGTTTCATTGTATTTTTTGCCATCTTGTGTTTGTATGCTTGAAATGAATTAAGGAAAAATGATTGATGTTTCCTCTAACAACTGCCTTTATTCGGTTTCATTATATTCTTCTTTTGCGAGCACATTACGTGCAGGTTCACACCATAATGCCTTTTTGCCTAGAAGACTATCATTTATTTCAATGATTATTCTTGAATATAAAAAAAGTACACTTCCATAATAGTAGAAATAATTGCATTGAAAAAAAACATTATTACCGAAGTTATAATTCTATATGTTTTATTACCATTTTTCCTCATATTTTTATTTTAGTATAATTT
>WOGN01000557.1:17497-30725 GCA_015342105.1 Leptinotarsa texana
GGTGAAGAGTCGAATAGACCCACTCACTTTGGATCTAACCTAACTTAGCAGAAATTTATGATGTAATAGTAATCTCTATTGTAACAGTTATGGAATTTTATTGAATTGAGTATGTTTTTACATTTTTGAACATTTTTCGTGTTAATATTATTATACTGTTATTTTAATGTATTTATTTCGTCCATGTAATATCCTATTTTGCATACTATTCATTTATATTTTTCACAATGCTTTGCCAATGAAAATTAATTTTTCAGACAAAAAAGTGAAAGGACATCTCAATCGTGAATTGGATTTTTGAGTTTGAGGTATTTCTGACATCATCCGCATCTTCGTCCGTTCACCCTGTATATTGTGTGAATGAGGCATGCAGCCACAAAGCAATCATTTCAAATTGTGATAGCAAGGCAATAAAGATTCTATCTACCAATATTTCCATCACAATAAAATCAGGAGAAATAAAAAATTAAAATGTTTTTTTTGTATTATAAAATTAATTCGACTAATATGACGATTTGTAGATGGGTTATCTGTTCCATCCCAGATGTGAGACCCTATTTTATTTTCTTAATAAAATGGTTTGAATAGAGTTAAATGCGTAATTATATATAATTTTCGTGATAGGGTATTATCTATCGACTGAATCGATTTGGTTTCGGGCTTTGGTATTTTCTATTTATGGAGTGGTGTGGATGTTGATATTCAATAGAAAATTCAGAATGGAGCGGCTTTGACGAATGTGTCACTAGAAGGGTGGATATTATTTTCTTAAATAGAAGTCTGGAAAGTGTCAGGACGGTTTATTATCGCCATGATATATTAAACATGTCCCCGTGAGTTCCGACAGTTTTTGATGGATCCCTGATTTTTTTAAGTTTCTTACCCTTCTGAAATTGAAAACTGTTTTAGGAAAGAGACAAACATGAAAAGAAAATTAATAAAGTTGTTCAGGAATGTTACAGCGATTGAATCAAAATTGTATATGTATATTTTCAAATTAGCAATTGACTCGGTAGAAAACCACTTACTCGGGCATTTTTCTGTAACCAAAAATGAACTTGGTGTCTGTGAGAAAAAAACTTTCTATACACTTTCAGGCAATGTTGTTGACTAAAATGATGAATGTCTTTTGGAGGAAAACAATATTTTCGATGGACATAGGTACTTAAAAGAGAGAACTTCCAAAATTAACTGGATACAAATTAGAAGTATTTTCCAATCTTTCACATATAGTGGGCATACTCGAAGACTGACTATAAATCAAATCACATGTAGTTTCGTTAGAATGTATCATCTTTTCCTCCAACCAATTTCCTGGAGTCTTTGAAGCCCACTAGATACTCGTTAGGACAACAAGAGGATTGCTTCGAATTCTTGGGGTTCTTGATGAATACTCTTCGTGAGTAAAACAAAAGCAGAATCAATACTCCTGATGATCGTTCTGAATTGAATGATTTCGCACAGTCTATCTCATCTTGTGTTTGTGAATTTTTTGCTGGAAAAATCCTCACTAGTTTAATTTGTAGTAAATGTTGAAGAGCTAGCAAAAACGTATGTGAATTTCTTCTAGCGGTTCCTAATATGACTAATAACCAGTCCATACAAAGCTTATAATCATTTGAAAATGGAACTTTCAACAGGTGATAATCTACTGTATTGGAAAACATGCGCCAAAGTAACTTACTGTTATAAGAAAACAAGTATAGATGAGTCACCAGTCAATCTAATAATAACACTGATGATCTTCAAACATGACTCAACCTCTGACGGAAGCACCAAATCCATACAAAGGTTCGAAATAGATGAACACTTCAATCTAGCAGACCACTATTATAGGTAATCTTCATGCAGTCATTATTCTGGCGTTGAATCTGGTCATTATTAAGTAAAACACGAAACGGACTGGTTTAAGTTTGACGAAAGTCGTGTCACTAAGTTTTCGGGCGATACTTCGAATTTATTGGAGCCTCTGGGTCACCCTACATTTTGTTTTATGAGAAAGAGGACATTGACAGATCAAGATCTTCAGATGATGTGGTGCTGCAGGTTTTTCCGGGTTTTCCTGTGGCTGAAAAAGCAAATGCGCATTGGAATCAATGAAGTCGCTCCGGACCGCCAATTAATTTTTGTTGTTGTTTTATAATTTAATGATTTGTATTTTGGAAGTGTTATAAATTTTGAAATATATAATGTCTAAAGAAACAATTCGACTATATGTGAAAAGTTTTCTTTCCATATACAAGGAATTGGGCAAATTTCGAATTTGCGGTCGGTTACCTCGCCCACAGGCAGATGAGGCGATGACAAACCTGTTGTTTGTTGTCCGCTTCACCCTAGTTCAAGAAACGATACTCCGAAGAAATTCGATTTTCAATTATCAGAAATCGTCGACTTTAAGTTGATGATAGACACTACCTTCAACTGACGAGTGGACAAACAGCCCGAAACCGGCCTGTAAGTGTGTTCCAATAATTGAAAATCTATTGTAGGTTTTGAAGTTGCTGAATAAGATTAGGGAGTATAATTGACTGCCCTCCTCGGACACCCGATTTGAGCTCATTAGCTTGTTTTCATAGAATATATGAAAATGAGGTGTATGACATCGAAAAACTTGGAGGACAATAGTGAATTTATGTCGCCAAGTAAATACTCCAAAATGTGCAGAAACCATCAAAGTATTGATGTTACGAGTGTTGTGTTCATGTGCGGTTGAAAGAATTGCTAGGTACATAAAACGCTTAAGAATATATATACAGGGAACACTCAAGATTTTGGTTAGATGGTTGATTGAAGGTTTACAAAACTTTTCCTCTTTATGTCACATTAACGGCATCTCCGCCAGAAATCTTCCTCTGGTAACAGCGTAAGCATAAAATTCTCCATAATATTGTAAATTTCCCAAAAAATCAGCTCAACAGTCATAATTAATTGCTATCCATCAAAATAGAATATGGAAAAAATCTCTCAAGTGTAAAATCGCCGACGGGACCTTCAAAGATGTCACAAAGAAAATAATTTATATCCGTTTGCACACAGCACACTAACTTTCCCAGGATAAATTCCGAACTCATTTTTTAAACATTAGACAGATTCAAATCTGGTTCCATTAGTTGAGAGAGAATAGATTCGGCAGAGGGTAGCGAGCTGTCAACGGTACACGCTTATTGCGAAAGCGTGACTTGCGGAATCCACACATTTTAACGACTCAAAACATTGTAATTCAATGATATTATTGTCCTTTTCGATGAATAAAAAACTTATCGCACTCACAATAGAAACGAATAGTCATCTACGCTACCGTTTTTCATACTATTGTTTTCATGGGCGTAGCGAAAGGAAATGTACGATTCGGAGATTGGAAAAAGCAGGATGAAAGTTTTGAATGTTTTTTTATTAACGTTCAAAAGCTATTCATCCGACAATCATGATGAGATACGATATCAATTCTGAGAAATGGAAACAAAATTTGACCTCACAGAAATGCTTCAAATAAGCGAGATAAATCACTCAAGTAGTTTTGAACAATGATGGTGAGTTTTTGTTGTCAAAAGTAGTGCCGCAATTATCGAATACAATTTTATCAAAAACGAATGACGCGCATTGGAATGTGGTCAGTTAGGCTACACTTTGATAATTACTGTAGAGAAAAACATTGAACTCACTCATTACATCTTCTCAACGTTATAATACGAAGTATGTTCAGAAAATTAGATGGATGTTCAAATTGAGCGGGCTACATACATTCGATTAGCATTTTTTTATTTTTTCATGTTGGTACACCCATCTCTAACATATGTTAACAGTTTCAACTATTTAGCATATTTAGTCCATTGGTAAGAGACATAAAAGACAGAAGTATTTTGAATATTTGGCAATTTTCTGCTATCTAAAGAAATAGATGAAAGAAGTTGCATAAAATTTTGTGTATGAAATGAAAATGTCCTTGACGCCCCACCACATCAACAATCGATGAAAATGTTGAGAAAGTGAGAGAGAGAGAGTCATATTGGTTGGTTCATGCCATTCGTTTTTAAGAATCATACTTGGTGACAAATTACGACATCGAACACAAAGTCCAGTTGTCCCAATGGAAGAGCTAAGGTCAAAAAAACCACGTCTAGTTCGATAAAATGTCACAGTTTTGCTCACATTTTCTTCAATCCTTGTGGCGTAGTTCTTGCCTCTTAAGAAATATTAGCTTGAAGTTTTGCGTCGCTTGCGAGAAGCAACACGAAGAAAACGTCTGGTATTGTGGAATACAATTCATAGCTTTTCCATTAAGATAATTCACCTGCTCGCTGGTCATTGCTTGTTCATGATTTTTTTATCAAAAACAACACCGTAATCATGTTTCATCCACCGTATTCACCAGATTTGCCCCCCCGAGACTTTTTTCTGTTTCCAAGATTGCAGAGACCCATGAAAGGATAGCGTTTTGCGACGATTCAAAAGGAACACTAGACATTGATGAATAAATTAGTATTTTTTAAGAAAAGTGAAAATTCACCTCATTTTTTAATACATCCAAATCTGGTTTTTGAAATCATATCCATATTTCAACACACTACACACCTAACAAAAACCCATTTGTATTCATACATTATACCACATTCATAGACCAAAAATAAGCAAAAAAATAACAAAGTACAGTGATATCCTTCTGAAAGCAGATCAAGTAAAGTTTATTTCTTATCACAGAAAGTAACTCCTACTTTTGTATAGTTTTCAAAAAATAAAGTGAACGGATTATTCTCCCAAACTAATCGCTAGTGTTTTCGTATGTGGAAAACTTGCCAGATATCTGATTGAAATGTTGGAACATATCTGGCAATGGAAATAGTTCTATGAGAAGTCATCTTTATTCAACAGATACAGTGAACACTCTAAATACACAGTCTTATGACTTTGAGAGGACCCCATAAAAAATTATTGAGGTCTGGGGACCTAGGTGGCCATACTACCAAAGTTCTCTGACGCCTAGTCATGCATAAATCACGGCCAAGTTCTTTTCAAAATGGAAACATCTCACATCGCAGCTGTCAATATTTTTTGTATCGTTATTCTGATGCCCTCTTACTAAAAAAATAGGATCCTCTTGAAGGATTATTGCATATTGCAGCCCAAAGGAAAACTGTCCTGGTGTTTGGATTTTAAGATTGCATGCGGGTTTTCTCCAGTTCAAAAATTAGTACCTATTCTGGAAGTTCTGTACAACGTTTCAAGAAATATGGACATCATCGTGGTGGATAGAATAATGAATTTTTATACACTTTTTGAAGAAAGTGGATGCGGTGGGGATGCAATGGAAAATCATGGGTAATGTCCTAAAGAAAAATTGCTAGGTTTCCAAATGACTTCCAATGTTTTATGTGCTTGATATGAAATCTTCCACAATTGAATTCGAAACCACTACATCAGCTTATGAGGAGTGGTAAAGGCCTTCGATCAAATTCACTCAAATAAAAAGTTGTTCACAACAATCGATTTTGATTTGGGAATGAGTAGTTTTATCTACTCAAAGACAATACAAAACATTCAATATGCAGAACAAAACCAACGCATATAAAACTTTTCTTCATTATGCGTGACGCTTTGATACGTGAGACCGCTTCAATTCTTTTTCTCGTGCGATCGTTTTCATTTTGAGAAAACATTTATTCTGAATGGGCTGGGCTTCAAATGCTCGTCAAAATTGAAATGCTTGTTACATTTATTAAGGAGCGTTTGTAAGTTTTCAAGAAATATTAGAAATTCAAATATATTATTAAAATAGTATTATTACACTCGTTAATAATATTATACTCGTTCGTTCTCAGCCATTGAACAAGGAAGACATAACTTTGGTTTATCTAAACCTACCTCATATGCAGAAATGTGATAAAAATCGAAAGCTTGTTGCTGAAATACTAATTCATCAACTTTTCTGCTCACTTGTAGTGATTATCTAGGTTTGATATATGGAATAATTGAATATTGTGATGTTTAACATAACCAGGATATAAAAAGAGTTGAAAAAAATTCACCTAGAATGAAATTATTATGGAAACATGGCATAATTGTATTAGAAATATTCAAATGCTGTGAAAAACTATCGTAAACAAGATGATAAACATCGTTCACGCAAGAGTTGGTTTATGTTTTCACCTGATATCTACTAATTTCATGGCGTTTGTTAACTTTTTTATTAAAAGTAGTTCATTCGTTCTATAAACATCAGGTGATTCAGAAAAAAATACATGGAAGTGAATCTTGATTCTCAAAATTTCCTTTGATTAGTTTTGTTGTAAATAACTGTCAAACTGAAAATATTTTTTTTTGTTGCACAAGGGTGCATGTAGATGTAGGGGTAGTTTTGCCAAAGTCACTTTGGGAAATGGATCAATCAGAAACATGCAGAATGCAAGAAGAATATATATTGCACCATATAAATATAAATTGGATATACACTAACGTATATATTAACATCAGAACCAGGACAAAATCACCCATTTGAGGAAAGATCATGACAAACATTCAAAAATAAAACTGCACATTGTGGAATGTATGTGATGAAAGATGAGGATTGCATCAGAGGGTAATGAAAACGCCTTACTTTATGATATTACCACCATAGACTGGTACTCGTATGATAGCTTGGAAGAACTGAAAACAGTTGACCAATTTGCCATTCCACTGCCCTACAAAATGTTATTCCAAAAAGTATTATACGAAATATATGATTTGTATCATCCACAGGAGACTGGAATTTCTGAATGATCCAGTTTAACTTTATCTTCTGAAGACGCCATTTTGATTGGTGAAACGTGCGTCGAGAAGAGTATTGAATTTCTGGTGAATGGGAAAAAATGCCCACCTCTCTCTGCCCACTGCCCGTTCGAATACCTTGGTCAACTGCGACAAAGATGTTCGTAAATAACTTATAACCGAATTTCAGCATGTTTCGGTCTGTAGCATCATTAGAATGTTTCAAAAGTTTTGTCCATGCGTGTTTGTAGCTTCATATCTCAATGAATATTGATTCTACTGTGTCGTGGTTTATAATGATCGATATGAAAGCTTGCATTGAATATATTGATACTGTTCGTTTTCTTCAAATTTGCCTCTTTACAGTTTATTAATATATGATGACGTTGAGCGATTTGTGGTCAATTATCTTCTATGAATTCATATTGAACCAGAACGCTGTTTTGTCGCCAGGGAAAGCGATGGCGACTGTTTTTTGGGATAGAAATGGAGTTACTTCAATAATTCATTTTCAAAAAGGAATAACCATTACAGTAGCTTACTACGCAACATTACGTGACTCACTGAAGGTAAAACTTGCGGAAAAAGGCCACATTTGCAGAAAAAAAAAATCAGTTTCACCAAGGAAACGCACCGTCTCGCACCTCAACGGCTGCCATGGAGTAAATCCACAAATTACGGTTTGAACTATTAAAAATTGACCGCAGTGGTAGTGCGCCCGACTCAAGATCGTAAGGCCGTGGGTTCGATTTCCGCCTCGACCAGATTTTTTTCTCGAGAGAATTTATCTAGTTGAAGCTGGAATGATTCTGCAACCGTGTCAGGAATCACATATTAAAAGGTAAAACCTCGTTAGTCCTTAGCTCGTACAAGTTTCTCAACTTATGAGAGTTTTTGTTCATATGGGGGCGACAGCTGATTAACGAAACAGATTTTTTTCAACAAGTTTATTTCTGAAGAAAGTCTGTACATTCATGTATGTTTGTATTTTTAAAAAAGGCATTGAAATATTGAATTTGAATCTATATTTTTTCTTTTATTATACTTTCAAATGACAAGCTGCAAGAACGATTCCTATTTTTTCCATTCCTATATCAACAATATACCTAACAGGTCAACCTCTTCCGATGGAACATTTTTCTGTGCAGTACATTCCTGGAGGACAAAGCGTTAGCCAGGAACCCGAATGGGCCAGTGAATCCTCAAATTGTACCCCATTTTCTTGGATGTGTAAGTTTGTGGCAGATATTTTCGCTGGTATTCCAACTGCATTCCACAATTTGGGCAACGTTTTTGTTCACGAGATAGGAATCTGTTGAGGTATTGGCTTTTGAAGACACTTAGTACCGGTGTAGAATGTTATAATGTATTCTTTAGATTTTTCTATTTGATCATTCGACTTACTCACCAAATATAGCCCAAAGCGACTTCTTTTCGTTCCCATAATCTGAATTTTGCGCTCGAAGGACTGATATTTTCATCAAATGAAGAGGCCATTACTTCAGTGAACAATCATTTTGCCGATGAAAACGCCAAGTACTATTTGAACGGGTTACAGAGATGACAGCATCGTTCTCAGTATGTAGAGTTGAAAGAAAACTATTTCGGAAAATTGAAAAACCTGAGAAATAGTCTTATATCTTTGTTAGGTCATGAACTTTTCAGATCACCCTCGTATACCAGAAACGAAACTCATCATACGTCATCATGTGAATATATCCATTTCATCAGCGTCTCGGACTTGGATCCCTCGAAGCATATTGCCACTTCCTTTTGACCAAGGCGTGGATTTCTAAGTTAGAGGAAGGCTCAAGTTTTGTTTGCTACGCCCTGTATAGAAATCACGACCGTCTCCTCTCGAAGTACCCATTGCGAGCAATTTCCGCACGAGGGCCCCGCCACACAAAACAGTCTGAGTGACAGCGTGTCACTGGATGACTTGCACCTCGTGGACACGCCAATTCCGAAGCCGACACTCGTGATAGATGGAGTCACTGTTTCGCAGCGGCATCAAATCCCAGTCAGGAATGCCAATACAACCATGACGTGCATTTCAATTGTTATTCATTCAATTATTATTATCACTTAACACGTTTTGAAGCCGGAGCGTTTCGCGGTGGATGCTCCAACTTTGGCTTCCATGGAATGACCCTGGTTTATTAATCGTTCAGGGGGTTCACAGAGTTTCGACGAACTGCAGGTAATCATCTTGAGAAATAAATTATTCTTGACATTCTTGGAAAAATGTTGTCATTTATGTATTTCTATAGTGTTCAAAAGCTTCATTCTCTTCATTTATGATATTGGTTCGGCGCATGAAACTTGATTCAGAATTTGGCCAAGGCAAGATTCGATTGAAAATATGTTGGCCGGCCCAAAATGAGTAGGAAATTATCCTTGACATTTTTGGAAATGATTGTCATTCATGTAGCTGTCTAGTATTTGAGAGCTTCAGTCTCTCCATTTTTGAAATTGGTTCAATGCTTGAAAATTGATTCGGAACTTGGGCAAGGCAAGAGTTGAATGAAAATATTGTGGCTGACCTAAATCTCATTTTCAAAGCGAAGAAAGTGATTAGAAAATTATCATTGACATTTTTGGAAGTCAGTATGTCACTGTCTAATTTTTGGAAGCCTCAATCCTTTTTATATTGGTTAGGCACTTGAAAATGCATTCAGGACTTGACCAAGGCAGAAGTCTATTGAAAATATTATGGCTGGCCTTAATCTCCTTTTCCAACACAAGAAAATTTCCTTGACATTTTCGGAAAATAGTACATCGTTGTCCAATTTTTGAAAGTCTCAATTCCTTTGTATATTGGTTCGGCGGTTAAAAATGGATTAAGGACTTGACCAAGGCAGGATTCGATTGAGAATATCATGATTGGCTTAAATCTTCTTTTCAAACTGAAGGAAATGTGAGGAGAACGTCATCCTTGGCAGTTTTAGGAATTAGTATGTCCTTGTCTAATTTTCGAAAGTTTCAATACCTTTTCACATTCAATTTATTGAAAATACTATGGCTGACTCAAATCTCTTTTTCAGAGTGAAGAAAATAGGGAATAATGACACTCGATAAAAAATAAGCTTCAAAATTGAATATATTCTTCATCTACATGGGTGAAACTTGCTTTAATATCAAAAAGCACTTTTTTTGAATAATTGGAGTGTTTCATTCTAAAGGACGGTAATGATATCACTACCCCAAGATAGGCCACTCTGAATTATCATTTTAAAATACTGAAAATGAAAGTAAATGTCAACTGGTTTCGAAAACTGATAGTATAGTTTGTTTAGAAAAGTTGCTGATGATGTCGGCATATCGGTTGGCTTATGACGTGCAATTTTGTCGAAAATTTAGACATGAAGCCTGTGGCAGCAAAGTTCGTTTCAAATTTGCTGAATTTTACCAAGAAAAACATAGTCGTACGGTCAATAAGGAATGTTGTTCTGAAGTTATGCGCCATTCGTAAGAAGCAATACAAAAAAAGTCGTGTATGATGGAAAAACTAGTCTCATGGATTTTGCATCAAGATAATGTTCCTGTTCATTCGTCATTGTTGTTCGTTGTTGTATGACCAAAATTAATACCGTAATCATGCTTCAGCAACCGCATTCACCAGATTTGCTTCCCTGCGACTTTTTTCTATTTTCAAGATACCCATGAAAGGACGGCGTTTTGCGACTATTGAGGAGATAAAACCGATTCCTTCAGTGACATACCAAAAAATGCATATATGTATATATGTGCATTCATGAGTCTTATGTATTACATTATAGTGTAAATTGTTCGATTAGTGAACGAACCTTTCCTATTACCCTGTTTCCAATAACAATAACCCCATCGCCGCCAGTGGAATTCTATCTGAATCCAATCGCAGTCGAGATAAAACACATTAACAAATTGTGTTCTAATTAGATTGGGCAGCAATCTGACGTGTTCTAGTATAACTAACAGGAACGGGGATCCAATTACTTCATATCCTCGTTAGAGCATTATCTCTCACATCTCTCACCCGAACTCTCAGATATGACAACGAATTTTCTGATCTTGATACCGAATTTACTAGAAAAGGATTTTGCCTTCATCAATATCGCATTAATTGGAAATTATGTTTACTGGGAGGTGTATCTGCACTCTAATTTCTAAACAGATGTGATTGAGTTTGATTCGGAATACTGGAAGTTTATTTACGACAGAGTTGGACAACATTTCGATTTTGAAGTGATGTATTTCTGATATTTTCAGGACAAAACACACTACGAGAACATTTTTAAGGCACTCCAAGAGCGGTGACTGTGCGAAAGTAGCGATTCACGTTGGATTTAAATCGATGGAGATTGATTTCATTTAGAAAAACCTTCTCAGGAATTTCATTCCAGTTCTTGAACAGTTGTAGTTCGAGGTATACTTAGTTAAACCTCAAATCGATGAGCAGCCCCAGTTCGTCGCGTATTTCTGTTATGTACCGCTTTTGGTGGAATCAAATGTGCCAAGTCACTTAAACACCTCTCATGAAAGTACCAACAAAAGAGAGACAAGTCTCTAACCTTTATTCGTTGTTCTAGACTAGAGTCTAGACACAGTGATGTTCGTGCCTCTAATCCTCTAATCTAATCAGGCAGATGGCTCTTTTCCGGACGGAATCCAGTAGCTTCAGGGTATGCTTAAGGGCGGACCTGCATACATGAGAACAATACTCCAAAGAAGGTCTGATCTGAGTTTTATAAAGCATCAAAATTTCATGAGGTGTGTACAGTTTTCTGGTTCGAAAAAGTCTTTCAAGCTTTTGAGAAGCAGCTTTTACAATCCATTGGTTTCTACTCATTTTGAAGAAAGTAGTATATTGTTGGGTGCTTTCCTGGTGAATAATGATTTGTGAATGGGTTTTGTTGAAATTAATCCATTTGAATTATTCACAATTCACAAACCAAATCTCGTTGTGCAGATGCTTCTTTTCGTAAAGCATTATTCCAAAGGTACAACACCTTTTTGCCAACTTGTGATGCACTATTTTGAACCTTTGGTGTAGCAATGAATATTACTGGAATTTTTTCCCAACACCAAACCGTTATTTTAACACCTCGATATGTGTTTCGATCACCTAGTGATCATCTTCAAGATGTGTCGATGTATCAAAATAACGGTTTGTTGTTGGCAAAAAACTCCAATAATGTTCTATTTGTCAACCTGAGGATCTGATGTAGGGGTTAAGATTCTGAGCCTCAGAAACGCAAAGGTATAAATTTGTATAATTCCTATTTTTTTTAATAGGTGAAATTAGTAAGACAATTGTTTAGTGTGAATAGAACATTTTCCTTTGTGAAAAATGCTTCGACATTTCGCAGTAATTTATCGGACTGAAAGGTTTTGTGAGTTTTCTATTGCAATTTTCGTATTTTTTCAGAATGTGAAAGATGAAAATACATGAAGAAGGTCGATAAAGACTAAGAATGATATATTAGGTTGTTTCAAAGTTTCGTCTGTTTTTATGAGTCTACTTAAAACTGTAATATATCAGTGACTGGTTGTTTAATTCAAACAAAATAAGCAATATTCGAATCAGTATAGTTTTGGCAACTTAACCTAACTTAACCTAACCAATACAAGTTGATTAATTCCGTCAGCATACAAATTGTTTACTCGGGAAACAATAAAGTTAAAAAAAGACGTTTTTGGCCTGGTCCTGATTGGCGAAGGTTCCACCAGTGAGAAAGTTATCGAAGTGTTTGGAAAGATGGTAGTCCGTTGGCGAGAAGTCTGGGGTGTATGGTGGGTGAGACTGATCTTCGACGCTCATTTCGTTTGATTTTTGTACGGTGATTCGTGAAAAGTGTGGACGGGCGTTGTCGTTGAGCGGGATCGGACCTCTTCTATTGGCCAGTGCCGGTTGTGGCTGTGGCACAATGGGACTCCGGTGTGATAGTTCGCTCCAGTTTCAGAAAGTTGTCCCGTGGAACACACCATCGATTATAGTATATCCATTCCCAATTGGAACCGCAACAAAAATAAAAGTACAGTCATAAACATTTCTTGCCTGTGGCCCCTAGTCGCCCAGATAGTTAGTAAACGTGCTATCAAATATAGTTGGTGAATGAAGGCTCGGCTAGCTGGACTGGCTGAATACTAATTCTTTGTCCGTTTCACAATATTTCTTTAGCAGTGCCGTTGTTCATGGGGTTAGGTGAGGTAGTGAGTAGTGTTTTTGAAAACATTTTCTTAGAGATCAATTACCCTAACACCAAACTGATATTTTTGCACTCGACGCACGTTTCGCTAACAAGGTTGCCATCTCTAGGAGAAGCAAATTGATACTGAATCTAAAGACAAGGGTTAGTTGTTTATATACCTACATAAAGTTTTTTGTCCGGTATGGACTTTTTTTGTTAAATGATGATTATCCCAATTGATTTTTTGATAATTGCTTCTCCTGAAGATGCTAACCTCGTTAGCGAAACGCGCGTCGAGTGCAAAAATATCAGTT
>WOGN01000558.1:0-23478 GCA_015342105.1 Leptinotarsa texana
CTCTGTCGAAGGAATTAGCTGTTTATATAGTCCCATCGATTTATCTCGAAACTCCAAGAAAATCGTCGAAAATTCGCTTGCTATAAATTTCCAGTTACTAGCGTTCACGTGCGTATGACGTGATAATCTACCTGAATACAGAATACAGTGGTATTGGGTCAGCGGCGACGTTAGATATTTCGTAACAATACTTTGTTTTAGCATTTACTTTTATACATTTCCATATTCCATCATTTTCAATATTTATTTCCTATATACTTTGTAATAATAGCATTTCCTGTAACTGGGTACTCCTGTTGGAAATAAATCGCTTTTTTTTTCTTTCTGATAGTGACCCACTATGTTTGGACTCTAGCCTGACTGCCAGAGTGGTATCAGTTGTTCAAGGCATCTCACTATTGTGTCGGTACCGCAAGGCATCTGAGCAAATGCAAGATGACATCATTTGATGTTGTATTAAATGACTTACGGTAATCGATCCAAGCCTCAGAGGGGTTACACTTATACAGTATCGAGTCCTGCATTATACATCTAATGATGTGAAGGTTATCTTCAATCTAGCGACTTCTCTCTTCGACCCTCTCTGCTCATATATCCGTTTGAACACTCAGTTAACTGCGGTGAGTATTCGTGGGTGTCAGATGCTCGTAAACAACTCGTAACTCGAATTATCATAATTATTATTTTTTGCATTATAATCATTTCAATAAAATTATATTTCAATTCGGACTCTATAGAAAAGTATTACTATTTCAGAAATATAATCGACAACAGGAGTGAAAGAATAAAACGAACAAAAGTTGAAATAAATGTCCGATGCATTATTCGTATTCCTTTCATTCCATTCTTTTCAACTTTTGCTCATTCTCAAACTCGCGAAGGACTGTCAATAAAACCCTTTAGAATCGCTCGGGTATCTATGAAGTTTTACGGTAATTAACTTTCCTAGATGATTACATCGGCCATTTGGAATGATGTACGTTCACGTACTTCCAACAAAACCAACAGTAATTAGGGTGGTTCGTGTCGTTAGCCACTCCATGATGGAAATCCGATTAGTTTTCATATCGTGTCATAGATTACTGTCTGACATGATATTGCATACAAATAGCCTGATAGAAAAAAGAAGTCGCAGGTGTTATTCAACTGGTCTCACACAGAAACGAAAATCACGGGCTACCATAAACTCATCAAGACGTGTACTGAGAGATCAGTTTTTCAGACTCTTCGATTTGAGAAATTGTTAAAAGGCAGAACATTCTCACAATCAGCTTTTCAGTTATTGCAGTATTAGAGGTTGGGTCTTCCATATATTGAGTGTATCACTAGGTTGAAACGTAGTTACTATGAGAAAAATCTCTTATAGGTCTCATCAGTGGTGCTTGACTGAACCAGAAATACTTTGTGTTCGGAGGACAAGCCTAAGTATTCCTGAGAATAGGCGATATCGACAGTGGAGGTAAAATACGTAATGATATAACCGAAATGAAAGGGCTGCTGCCAGCAAAAATACTGCAGGTAGTAGTGTTCGCTCCAACTTAGGACCAGGAATGAAACACTCTGAAAGAATTTCGATTTTCAATTATGGAATATCATTGACTTTGGGTCAATGATGGCCACTATCTTGCACTGACGAGTGACCAATGAGCTCGAAACCGGTCTGCAAGTGTGCCTGTTCCAAAACTGAAGGTCGACTCTTTCAGTTGTGTTGCCAATTGCATATGCAGGAAATTTTCGGTGAAGATTCCTCCACTGACGACTGTCGGATATAATCCAACGCCCTTCGTGGTATCAGCTACAGGAGTAGTTGTTTTCTGATAGGCGTGAGTCCATTCAACCCACTGTGTAGGTATATTTGACACTGACTTGAACTTTTAAATTTCATTTCTTTATATTAGCAAAAATCAACATGACTCCTTCTCAGGAAGGAGTGCCAAGACATCTTTCTTTGATATGTTAAATAACATTTACAACAACTTTGATGCCGGTAATGTCTGCCGTGGAATATTCTTGGATTCATTGAGGACTTTTGATCGTGTTGGTTTGAAACAAACTTGACTAGGTAATAATTTATCCATATGTATATTTTTTTTTGTTTATCAGGTTTGTAATGTATTTCTTTTTTGCCTTTTTTGTTTTTTGTATTTGTTTTGTATTTTTGTTGCCAGTTCTCGTAGGTTGAGTAGTAGAACAAACCTGTAGTGTTCTACACTGCAGTTCTGAACTTCGCTTTTTGGTTGTTATATCCTATTTCACCAAATAAAGACCATTATTATTATTTTTTATCGTAGTCTGCGCTGGTCAGGCTCTATCTCCCAAAGCCCTGATACATTCGGGACGGAGCGCCAGCATTATCAACCAACGCCCATTTCGCACATCATGGGGTAAGTGACCATTGGGTCCAAGTCATATGCTCTGAGTAAGCGCAATGAATCAATAATGTCAGTCTTCTGCATTTGTCCGACTAAGATTGAGATTCGAGAGTAGAGAGGGCTTCATTGCACCATCATTCCATTATTCGCAAAAAGTTATGGTGTTCATGGCACACAACTGAGTTGGATTAAATGATGTATGGACGAATGCAATCCTCAAAAACAAACCAGTTCATGCAGTCAAAACCCCCTGAGATAATTAGGTGTGTTAGGATCGCTAGTATTTATACTGTAATATCAATGATGTATGCTTCATCATTGAAGAATCAGATATCTCTTCACGGCAATCTCCTGGATGTTCCCGATTTCTCTACATCAATTCACACTTTCAAAAAAAAATTATTAGAAAAATTTGTTTGAGAAGCAATGAAACAAGATTTTTTGTAGAATATTTCTTCAATTATATTTGAGTTCTATAGCTAAAATGTTTATTTATTTTCATTGTGGTTTATTACTTATTCACCTTGTTATGTGATCTGAAGAGTATTTTATGTTGTGGTAATTAATAAATTATTATCATTATCATTATTAAATGAATCAAACGAATATCAATTTTGCAATACCTACCCTATTCATTCCAGCACCAAATCAATCAGGATATGAAATGGTTAGACGAGTCCACTATTAGTTTTCAACTTATAAATTAGCGATGAATCAAGAAAAAACGAATACTGTGTTTCAGTACAAATTGGGGTATTGATAAACACGTTAATATAGTTTTGAATCAACAGGAAATATCGTCGTCTGATTGTATAAGAAGTTCAGTTAATCTAATTGATGTTTCACTAACCATATATTATAAAAATGCTTAGCATTCACCTAAGTCGAATTCTGCCATAAAGTAGTAATGAGACCATCACAAGAATATCTTTACTTTTTTCAAAGTTTCTCATACGAGTTTCCCGTCAACAGAGGAGTTGAACAGAGAGATTAATTTTCAACTGATCATTAAACATAGTATTGGAAAAATAATTATATACCAACGCGTTAAAGAAAACATAGAAAATATGGTCTTGAATGAGATAAAATAAGGAAATGAATATATGAGTAACTGAACTTGAATACCTTGGATTCATAGTGATGAATATAGAACACAAAAAGAAGGAAATAGATAATAAACTAAATAGACTTTTGATAAGTGGCACAGCAGTGGGATGTTAAAAACTATGTTGTATGTTAAAATATGTTTTTTCCGTTAACCAGCTGTTTCACCCATATGAACAACAACCCTCAGAAGTCGAAACTTGTGCGAGCTAAGGACTAATGAGGTTTTACCTTTCAACGTGTGATTCCTAACACGGGGTGGACGATAGCAAATGAAAATCGATCGTTGAGCCTGTAGTTCGAACCACTTACTCACACATCGGTCGATTGAGAGAGTCAACGAAGCAGCTACGTCGAACCGCCCGGCTACCACACCTAACACACTGCTGAAGGCATTCATTGATAGAACGAATCAAGATTTATCAGAGATATATGGAAGATTTCAAGTGAAACAGAAACTCAGAGTGAAGTGGCTGGGACATATTTTCTGAATGAAAGGAAGGGTAGGCTACAAAAAAGGGAAAACTGAAGGAGAAATGGTGAGATGTTGTCCTTGAAATGAAAATAATGAATTAGTGAAAACAAGCAAAGGATCAGAAGAAGTGGGAGAAATTTCACTAGTATCTACAATACCCTTTTCTGTTTCAATGTCCATTGTGGTATCAGCCAGAGAAGTAACTATTGCCTAACAGGCACTCATCAGATCTAATATGTAGAAACTTTGAGAGAAATATTTATTTTGTGACACGTATTTACTTACCTCTCTTTCTGTAATTAGACTTATTTTGATTTCTGTTAGAATAGTATATTCCGAACATTTAGTCTTCCATGTTGTACAAGGAGGGACTACATGAGTTGTTATTTCCCTACTATTTCATAAGGAATCCAATGTGAATATAAAACCAAAACTAGCTTATATCGAACAGAATTTCATTTACATTCCATAAAACACTTGATTCTCACATCTTCTCTCTCATCAATAAATTGACGAGTTACACCCTGTTTGATCTTTTTCAAAAATTTCCAGTTCTTATCAAACAAAACCACTTGCGAGTGAACCACAGACTGAGCCTCGGACGATTCTGTGGTCACTAGCCATTGTACCTCAAACCACTGAAACTTAACCAAAACAAAGAAAGGTGGTGTCCAAACGTACCACTGAAATTCTAGTTTCTCATTGCGGTTCAACTTGGTTATAAAAGTCGATCGCAGACTGATGAACTGAGGTGATCGATGATTTTCGTTGAAGTGTTTTTCTATTTCAAACAACTTTCCTGCAAAATCACATTGATTCACAGGACACGTTTGCTTTGGCTGATTACCACAATTAGTTTCGTGTTTGAAGATTTCCGAATAGGACAAAGGAGTAGTACAACTCCAGGAACAAAAATGTTTCACGCAATTGTAAACGTCATTGTCCAAAACTGACCACGCATGAGAAAATTTGGACTGGTCTGTGATCTTCGGGATACGGTTACAGGGAGAACATATCCAGAGGTAACTTTGATCCTTCCTCAGGAAAACAGATTTACGATACGAGTTTGCATCATAGTTCAACTCGGAACAAATGTGACAGGGCAGAATTATTTTCACTTCTTTCGATGATGAACTCTTGATCAGCATGTAAAAATCCAAATCACTTGAGAATGTTGGATAATTCTTGTTGAAGTAAGCATCTAAATAAATTTTTCTCGGAAGAGTGACCCTTTTTAGAAAGCAAATGTCCGAAAGTCTCCTGAAGTGATCCAATTCATCACTTTTTTTCAAATCTAGAGTATCTGTTGATTTGGATAATTTTATGATGGTGTCCGTATTAGTAGATGTAGTCGAAGTCAGTGAACTCGATGATAATTGGGGATTTGGCCTTCGTGAGCTACTTCGAAATCTTGTCACACCTCTTCTTATGTGTGTCAGTCTCATCGTAATTTGCTCATGAGGTTTTGTTTCTTTTTGGTCTGAAGTCGACATAGTGAGAATCCCAACTATTTCAGCAACATTGAGTTTCAATTCTATATTGACGTGTTGCTTTGCAGACATTTTGGCAAACTTGATAACAAATCCCTTCGATGTTCCTGTTGGAAAAAACCCAATCAATAACTTTGAAAAATGAATGAAAGTAATGTAAATTTTATATTTAAGTTGATCAAATTTTGCTGATCTCATAATAGTAATTTGCTGAACGAAAGCATACGGATAGCAGAGTAGAAAAGTGCATTGCAGTCGACCTAGCATAGGCCCAACAAAGTTTTAATAATTGCAACGTTTGAACTTACGAGAAAACACATTTTAAGTATTTTTCATCAACATTTCACAAAATAGAGGTAACTATGTGTCTGTTCACTGGAAATCTCACAATGAAGTGTTTTTTATTTTACGTTGTTTTAAAAGTATTGTCCGTTTTAATGTCATTTGCTTCTGAAGATGACGTTTTGAAAGGGTCGAAAAGCTCTAAAAGTGGGTGTCCGTCGATTTGACCGATTTACAGAAATTTTCAAGGTTCGAAGTCAGTTCTTCTTTGTTCTTGCACAACCAAAACGAACCGGTTTTGAATCGGATCGGCACATGTGCTGAAAATTGAATATTCTACGATAGCAGGTGATGTTCAGAACAGTGGTTGGACACCGATGAGCCATCCAGGTACTTCCCAATGGCGAAAATACACCAAAAAAGATCGTGGTCACTGCATGATGGTCAGCAGCTTATGTGATTCACTATAAATTTCTGCCACCGGCCAAATTATCACAGTAGAGTTTTTTCGTGAGAAATTCAACAAAATGTATCAAAAGTTGCGTATGCAGCACTGAAAATTAAACGAATAGAGTGTCGGAGTTCTGCATCATCCTGCATGCTCTCCAGACCTATTATCAACCGACTATCACTTTTTCAAGCACTTCGATAACTTTCCAACCGCGATGAACCTTCGCCAATCAGAACCAGTCAAAATCGACCTCCGTTGACTTCATCGAACACCTAATTTTGATGATGACGGAAACAGTCCACGTGTGTTACGTTGGCAAAAGTGAGCTGACAACACTTGTGAAACAACCTAATCCATCATTATCTTGAAAACATAATTCAATGACTTTTGACTAATCAGTAGTACTGTCTGACTTTCACAAGATGTGGATAACATATTCGACAATGAGAATACGTTCAACGAACACATTAACTGAGCTGTTTGGACTTGAATGAGATTATTGTTTGCGGAATTAATCAAAGTTGCCTTATAACAAGGGCATTTATCAAGGGGGATTTTCCTCCCATCCCCCCAAACAATGTAGCCACATAAACATTGAATATTTATTATATTTCGTATAATTTGTTTTTTGCTATTTTGGTTCACTTGTATGAAAACTTGTATTTGAATTGATTTAAAAGATAAAAAGTTTTTGACTGGATTGATAGGAACTTTTGAAAAATCAGGTCCGTATTTCATTTTTAGGTCTTTCGCTGGTTAAACCATGATGGTGGTCAGCGTGGACCAAAAAGGTTGATAATACCACTGAACGCAGGTTAGAAATGACCACAATATTTCACAGCGAAAAATACAGGTCCGCATTCAAAAAAAAAGTTGAAGAGGGTCATTATTGAACGAAACATCTTTGCGAAAATTTTATGACACTGAATGGAAATTGTTGATTTCGTTTCGTTATATTTATTTTGAAAAATAGAGCTCTGAACATAATGTCTTAGAAACGTCTGATGCTTTTTTCAATTTCCTCACACTGTTTGACTGATTTTTTGAGAAAAGAATTTTTTTTTTGTAATTCAACCGACCTTTGGACCGATTCGATTCGCTCTTCAAAATCAGCCTGTATACGTAGATATTATTCAAACAGTGTTACTACAGATGTTTAATCAGTATTTGAATGATGAATCTGATTATATGTACAATTAGAGACAAGTGGTATTCCCCGAAGTACTAAAGATAATTTCAATGACAACCTCAGACATATAGTGGGAGATTTTTTTTCAACAGATCGCCTGTAATGATATTCGTGATATGTATAACCAGTGAGGAAGTGAAAAAACTAGTTGTTATACAAGGTCTTTATCTCTCAATAGGTAATATGTGAATATCAAGGTACGATTCTGATTATTTCACTTTTACAAACATAATTTGTTTTATGGAATATAGTATCAAGAAACAACTAATTTACGTGGATAACTTTTCGAAACTCTTTAACTCACCAGAATATTGAAATCCCTTCTTACTATAAGGAACACAAGACTTTTTATTAGTCTCCACGGTAACTTCAGCCCCTGTGAAATGTATAATGAACCGTTGTTTGATTTCTGTAGCTCTTGTTCTTTCGCCAATGTGAAAAGTATTCAAATAAATGACCTCATCTGCTGGATTGAGCCGGAAAGATATCATGAATAGGTCATCTTTGAAACGGTACAAAAATAACTTCTCGTACTCAAAGAAGGATCTTCTTAAATCCACAGAAATATAGGGATTGCGCAGAATTACAGACTGATGTTGCTGTTCAAAGTGTTTTGGCATCATGAATGTGGGAACTTCAAAGTTTTCACAAATAGGGCAGACATAAATTCTTGTTTCACACTTTGCTTCATGCTCTTCTACTTGGAAGCTTCTCAGAAGTGTTCTGCAACCATCAAATCTGTTGACACATTTGAAGAGGCTTCTTTCTGCTAGTAGGTTGTAAAAGGAAGTCACTCCTTCATCGTCGTTATCTTGTGAACATCTTCCGCATCTGACATTTCTGTTGCTGTAGACTTTCACTGGAAGAGCGGACAAAAAGCGCTGACAACACTGACAGATCAAAATTTCCAGAATTTCTTCGGGAATCACAAAATCCATTGTTGTATCACCACTGATTCTCACTCAACTTGTGTAACTGCAGGAAATAATGTTTGTTTTCATATCTTCCCGACTCTAAAGCTGATAAGATAACATGACGTGTTGTGCGATTTTTATCAATCAGTTCAAGTACACTCCAAAACGCTAGAAGAATTGAAAACTCTGGTTTGAGATGATTTTATTGAATAATTCCTGTTCCACAACAGAATAAAAGCAGTTTATTGTATAAGTTTGAAAATGTCCATATAGGACGAAACTGCAGTAAAGTTAGTTACAAATAAAAGTGGTAAAAACACATTGAAATTTTCATTTCTATTTTCAGAACAAAAAGATACTGTAGCTTGACGTGCATTTTGCCAACCAGGTTAGCATCATTGGAGGATTACCTTCAGTCACACCCTGGTCATAGGTGAAAGGTGTGTGTGCGATATAAAGTGAATGTTCGTTTTTCCCCAAAAACGTGCATTAGTTGATTTCTATTTGGTCCGCTTCATAGAAGTTCCCCTCGAATATAATACACATATGCCACGGTTTTCTCTAATCCTCAAAGAAGTTCTGATATGCACTTGTCAGTATAACCATGAGCTCTCAGCGATTGGTGTCTGCAATCTTGTGAACAGAATCCAATATCATCATGTATCTCGGCATGTTTTTTTTGGTCTTGGATCCTCTGGACTCTTCCATTGGGAATATTAGACTTTGGCATCGATTTTCTAACCATATAACCATGAGTCAGTATTGATGTTTGAAGGCCTTAGATTTTCTGAATTTCTTTTTGACGGTTCGCTAGTGCGAGAAGTTAGCTTCTTGAGAGGTTTATACATCCTGAGTCTTTTAAGAGAAAAAACAAGAAAATACCCAGGTTGCTCAAAACTTTGAAGCCAGCCACTCATGTCAGTAGAAAAATTTCAAAAATCAACTGCCTTCAAACCGGAATAATAGTAGCTATGGATACATGAATTACTCACCCAATTTCCATTGCTTGGTACATCTTACAGAGTGGCCAAATGAAAGCTAAATAATAATTATTTATAATATAATTTATTCAAATAACATTGAAGCTAATTAATACATATACATGTGAATATACTAGATAATAATAACAGATAATAAATACTGAATGAGAGGATCTATTCTACCCTCCACTGCAACTCATGAGGATAAAAATCCAGCTTTTCAACGAAGCCGCAGCTGTAGGGTAGCATAACCCGGATAATCTCAGGTCATTCAAGCATAGTAAAGTAATAATAGTGAATCATTATAACACAGCTATTAATAGAATCATATAGAATCGATATAAAGAGATATTAAAATAACAAGGCAAAATATACTCGTATGGATTTTATAAAATTATGTTGCATCTATCATGAGATTAATATGTGAGGCAAAAACAAGACTTTACCATGAACTGCATCTACATTTCATGAAAAAATGAGACCCCATCGATATTTGATTGAACTACTCTGCTCTAAAGACCTAACTTACCTCTGCATCAGTCGTTGCTTTTCCCAATTTCCGCCTGAAAGTCTCATAAAAATTTTATTTGAAATATTGAATTTTCTTGGTTGAAAAATAGAGTGCAGAGTATTGTTGAATTTTCACGAAGTCATGTGAAATATTTCAGAAATGAAGTCCTAAAGTAATGAAGGCGTGTCAAAATAAATCACTTTATGGAAATAAAAGATGGATTTCACGGAAGCGGTACAATAAATTATCAACTTTGCCTAAAGTACCCTTTCTAAAAATTTTTCTATTTTCCGAACCCGTTTTTTTGTACGGTGTATGCTCAGGAACGAAATTCAGTCTTGAATTATATGTAAATTTTCAGAAGCGTCACACGAACTTTCAGCAAGTTGACCCCCCTCCACACACTTACGTTATTGTTCTTACTTAGATGACCACCGACATCTATACAATGAAACTGACTTTTTGATGAGAGTAGCTTAAAAAAAGAATCCATTGTACCATACCAGAACAAAAATACTGTCTCTCGACTCGCATTTCGTAATCAAGTTAACATTATCAGAAGATGAGAGATGGTATTTTGTTCTGGTGTGAGGTAGTGTTTTCAATAGAGACAGATTTTGTTCTATACATGTTTTTCCATATTTGAAAGAGTGATCAGAGTTATCCTAGTACACTTATCTACAATTTTTGATACAAGTTTTTCTTAACGCTGATTGTTTTATCGATTTACTTTTCAGGTATCTGAATTGTTGACACAGTTCATGATAACGACATGGAATGATCTGAAAGTATATTTTTTGAAAATCATTCAAGAGACTGATAATATTAAAAGAATAATTCTTCAGTTGAAATTGATAATGCTACCTTGCGAAGCGAAGTCTTTTATCAATTGAAACAAGCACTTTCCAAGAATAAATACAAACCTAAAATAATACAAAGTACACGAAAATACTTGATACCAGTTAAAAACAATCGAATCATTTCATGAAAATATACCTATCCACTCCAATTTGTTGACAGATGATATGAGTAAATAATGTTGGGATACTGAAAGTTTTCTCATCAATACATATCATTAACGAATATCACTACCAATTTTCATATATTGATTTGTGAAAGTGATGTCGATGAAGTGAATAGATGTTTCGAAGAGGTAGGTACTTCGAAACGTCCTTTGAAACTGGTACTTATCATGAGTAACATGAGTAATTGATTATCATGAAGCTATTATCATTATTATTTCGTTGCATTTTCTGATTCACACAATACACACAAGACAAATTATTTTGGTTCGACAAAACATTTGATTCTTACATTTTCTGTTTCACTGATATACTGTTCCTCTTGTGGAGTTTCATTTGTTTTCAAGACTTTCAAAATCTGCCAGTCATTGTCAAACAAGTAAACTGTTGGTTGTACTTTAGAGTCAGCTTCGCATATCTCCATAGTCACACACCAGCAATAATTTCCCATATTCCAGGAAAACTTCACCATAACGAATGAAGGTGGTGTCCAAACATACCACTGGAATTCGTATTTATCATTTCGATTCAACTTGGTTATGAATGTTGACTGCAGACTGACGAACTGAGTTCCAACATGTTTCTCGCTGAAGTGTTTCTCTATTTCAAACAATTTAACACTATGAGTGCATTGAGTCACTGGGCACGATTGTGATGGCTGACTTACGCAATAGATTTCGTGTTTGAAAAGGTTTATGTTGTAAGAAGCCGTGATGCAACCCCAACAGCAATAAAACAGTATGTAGGAGTAAACATCGTACTCTAAAACCAGCCTGGCTTGCGAAAACGTGAACGTGTAGTTCTCTGAATTCTTGAAAATGAGGTAACAAGAAGAACATATCCAAAAGTAACTTTGATTCTGCCTCAGAAAAACAGATTTAAGATACGTGTCTTGATCAAGAGACAACTCGTGGCAAAAGTAACATGGCAAAATTATTTCTACTTTTCCACATAATCTTGTCGTTATCAAATTATAGAAATCCAAATCGGTGGAATACTGTGAATAACGCGTCAGAAAGGTGCCATCTAAATAAACTTTTCTCGGTAGGGTGAGCTTTTTCTGAAAACAAATATCTGAAAGTTTCCTAAAGTGTCGCAAACTATCATTTTCATCCAAGTTATTGATGAATAAGTCTTCGGTGTCTGTTGATTTTGATGATTGAATGATAAAATCTGTTTTAGTGGAACTAGCCGAAAAATTCTCATCAGTTTTGGATTCCTTTTGGTCTGAAGTCAGACCAGTAAAAATCCCAACTATATCAGCAACATTGAGCTTCAATTCTACGGTGACTTTATTCTCCAAGGACATGCTGGCAACCCTGATGAGGAATCCATCTGTACTTCCTGCATAGAAATTACTATTTAACATCCACTAAAAAAAGTTGAATAGGGATATATTGTAGAATGAAACAAATATTTTGCTACCAACTCCTTCAGATAAATACTACTATTATCATAATGTGATTATTATGAGCTCTTTCGAACCAGTTACATTACAATACACAGTTAAATTGATAAAAAATAGTTGAGATAGCAAATCGTTGCAAGGCATAATTGATCTCGGATATTGAAGTGTCATATGTTACGAAATCCATACATAGGTACTTATCTCAGTCCTAAACCCCAGACATCATCAGAAAATAGCTAATGAGGCTCTGCCGAAACGATATGAAAATCATTCTCATGAGAATCAAAAACACAGATCACGGAATGAAACTTATATACAGGCTGACTCACAGTTAATGGCACATATACGTTTCTGGTGGACAAGACACTGAATCACTCAATAGAGAGCATATCTGGACATTTTCCAACAAAAATATTTTCGAAAATGCGGTGTTGCCACTTCCATTTGAAAGTAGTAGCAACTTCGACTTTTAAAATGAAACACCCTGTATATAATCTTATTATTGGAATTTACAACGATAACTCTACATTTTTCTTTCGTTATTATCCTCTACCATTTCTGAAAAAAAATGAATTAATTTCAATTTTTTTCTTCGGAAATCATAACCTTTAAAAGTATTGATATCTTTGAGTTAGGCAATACTATGTTACCAAAATTTAGTTAGAAGTTGATATTTAGAGCCTAACCACTCTTCAGCGTAATCTCCGTTACTTCAATACAGGGTGCTAAAAAATTACAATTTTTTTGTTCGCTTGAAAAAGAGACTGGAAGTTTATTTTTTCGAATGGAACACCCTGTGTATCATTACAACCTCAGGAAGTTGTTATAATTTGCTGTTTTTCCTATGCATAGCATGCATATAACTAACAAGTTAAGTTTCGGATTAATAAGCATTTATTTCTGAAACTGTCTCTTTAGAATAGTAATACCATTCGATGTTTTGTGAGCAGGCCTTAATTACTATTTGACAGTAATGTTGTGACTTTCTCACAATGTTATTGACATTTTCGTCACTTTAGAAATTTCAAATACCTCCGAAACGATGGAACAGAACTATTGAAACCAAGTTGTTATGAATTTCTTTAATATTTTTGTAGCGTGTGATGAAATTATCGGCAGAACGTGTAGAAAATTCAATGAAAGTTATTCGAATCTACCGCTAATGAACCTCAAGAACAATATTCAGAATTCAGAACAATACTAATGCATTTGGAGCAACTTCAAACGAATAAAAAAACTTCCGGTTGAACATTAATCCGGTTGAAGACAACCAGATTAATGTCATAGCATGTCACTTCTTTCTAATGGAAGTGGCAACACCGCAAAGTCGAAACTATTTTTGTTGGGTAGAGAAATTTAAGAAGTGATCCGTTGTCTTGTTCAACAAAAACTTCTTCAGTTCGTGGAAGGTAAAACTGGAATATTGGTGTGAAATGAAACCCAAACACGAACTCATCCAAAACACCAGAACTGCAACAATCTCCTCGATGCGCGTTTTATCAACCAAGTTAGCGCTCAGAGATGAAGAAGACTGTCTACTACTGTCTATAATGCTCTCCATCTTCTGAAGATTTCAATTCTGGCTCAGGGAACAGTACTTGTTTTGGAACACTTGATTTCGTTACATAATAATCACACACATCTTAGAATATTACTGGAGTTTATTCCCAACACCAAATCATTATTTTTACACCTTGACACGTGTTTCGATCACCAAGTGATCATCTTCAAGAGGAAGATAAAACTTCCTCTTGAAGATGACCACTTGGTGATCGAAACAGGTGTTGAGGTGTGAAAATAACGATAAGGTGTTGGGAATAAACTCCAGTAATATTCATTACTACACCAAAGTTTCCAAACAGTACATCATAAACACACATCTTAGCTCGAAACCATCAAAATGAATCAATACATGATTTTTATTTCATTCAATAATAACCAGAATGCTTCTATAAAAACTTCCAAAAAGCAATTGAGTTGTCAAAAAGCAGTTGAGCAGTTTCCGAGTGAATTATAAATGATTATCGTTATTCCATTTCAACAGGTGAGTATATTATGTATATCTGCTTCTTACTTAATATCTTTGATAAAAGTATCTGAAGTAAAAACGCAAATAAAATCAAAATATGATTTTAACACTTCAGCTAGCTTTTTGACACTCTCCAAAAACTTAGGTGACCATTAACTGAAGCAATTTCTTCTGTTACTCACCACAATCCTTCAAGACTTCCTTACTGTAAGGGGTACAGAATTTTCGATCAGTATCGATGGAAATATCCGATCCTGTGAAATGTACCAAAAACTGTTGTTCAATGTTTGCTCCTCTTGGTCTCTCACCAAAGTGAAAAATATTCAAAAAAATAACATCGTCTGCTAGATTGAGCCGAAACAATATCATGAATAAGTCATCTTTGAAGCGGTAAAAAAATATCCTCTCATATTGTTTGGAGGATATTCTCAAGTCCACAGAGAAAAAGGGATTGCGTAGAATTACAGACTGGTGTTGCTGTTCAAAGTGTTTCGGCATCATGAATGTAGGAACTTCAAAATTTTCACAGATAGGACAGACATACTCTCTCGTTATACACTTTGCTTCATGTTCTACTACTTGGGAGTATGTTAAAAATTTCCTGCAACCATCAAATCTGTTGACACATTTAAAGAGGCTTCTTTCTGCTACTAGTTGGTATAAGGAAATCACTCCTGGGTCGTTATCTTCTGAACACCTTCCGCATTTGATATATTTGTTTGAGTAGACTTTCACTGGAAAAACAGACAAAAAACGCTGACAAAAGTGACAGATCAAGTTTTCCAGATTTCCCTCAGAAAGTAGAAAGCCCATTGTTATTTTACCACTTTCTCTCAACAACTTCACGAAAATATAGAAAATAATCAGTTGTGCTTCTATGGAGAAATATGTCCTTGACATGAAAGCTGATAAGTTCTTTTTTGATCAGTAGAATATGATATCGTTTCAAAATATGCTACTCAAAAATTGACATGGATCTCTCGATACAAAATTCGGGATGATATACTCGTATTCAATATCTATTTTACATTTTAGGATTTCTTATGTAGTCAATCAAAAATTATCACATATTCAACATTCAGGTTATCTCAATTCAATAAATGTGTTATAGCAATATGACACAAGACATAATCTCGCAGCTTGATGAATAAAGAGGACAAAAGTCCGGAAAATACTGCCAGGGAAGTCTGTGAGTCGAAAAAACCGTTTTTGAACGTGTTGCGTACATTATTTTCAACAATCGGGAGGAATTATAGATAGATGAGACACATTTTTCGTTATATTCCTTTGTCGAACCAAATTTGGAACATTCTATTTCTTATTTACATTAAAATTCATATGAGAATTCGATCAATTATTAACATTAAAAGGATTCAATTTGTTTAAAATATTTGGTATATTTGAATACCTTCTATTGAATTCAGAACAAGAAGATAAACTTTCGCTTGTGAGTATGTTTCCACAATTACCAGCAAATAATGTCTGTGTGAATGGCCTGTGTAATTTTTAGAATTGGGTCCATTCAAAAATTCTGCAATTCTTTATCCAGAATTTCCAAAACTGTGGATACCAACAGGCTGAATCAAACATTTTCTTTTTTTGTAATTCGCGAACAATTTGTTATGTGGAGTATGGGATGGCTGTAAAGATAAGCGTTGCCTTAACAACAGCAAATTTCCTATCTCAATTACAACTAGTATTTGAAATATGGTATTTTCACAAATCGTTTATTGGATCAATGGGCATTTTTCTTCAATACAAGCGGACCTGGAAAAAGTTGTTTTGCCACATAGGAAATGTTCAGGGTAGAAAATAATAAGTACCTTATTCTGAGTGTGTGTCAGAACAATAACACAGATAATATCAATCCCTCAATGCCATAGTGTGTACAATATTTTTCGTTAGGTAACACAAACAAACTGGATGGTTTGACCACTCGAGAGCATTTCACGCATGCTTGTCCGTATGAAAGACATGGTGTGCTCAAACCCAAGCCACAAACGGACACTGTTTGGCCTTCAAACTCATTGATAGTCATTGCAGAAGGCAATCTAATTGGAAATTGGACACATATACAATGAATTGGCATGTCTGTAGGTAATGTAGGGATTCCTGGTATTGATATATTTTCACCTCGGAACTTGCCATTTAAAATGCTGTCTTCGACTATGTTTTTCAATGACTAATCATGTGCCGTTGCACAGCCGTGGTGGATTCCAATTACGGAGCGATCCAACCGTCATTTGTAAATGACGGTGGCATGCCTGGCAATCCAATGATTTCAAAAACTGTATTTACTCTCGATAGATAAACAAAAGTGACTGAAAACTGTGTGTGGAGTGAGGGAAGGCTTATTGTTTAAGCGAGACAGGAGAGCGAATTCGTTCTCATTTCTACTCTATGCTGTTTACTGAGTGACGCCTATATTGAATTTTCCAGAAAAAAAAAACTTTTTGGTTACCTCCACTATAATCATAATAATAATAATAGAGTGACCCAGTATTTCCACGGATATATGAGCAGAGAAAGTCAACAACACTCGGTGCAGTATAAGTGTAACTTCTCTATTGCCTGGATCACTTCCACAAGGCATACAGTAACCGTACAGTAACCCTGATCTGTTTTTGGGGGGATTTTCGACTTTGAGAAGTGCCTGGGGGTTCACCGATGTCCACCCACTGTCCTGATCGTCTCCTATTTCCGACAAGAATCAACATTTTATCGTGAGGAACAGCAAAATCAAAATAAAAAGACTTCCAGTTTTCGAGCTTTTTGAGCTTTCCTACATGTTTTGAAGCATCAAAAATCGCATGGTAGCTGACTATCAGAACTTTGCCATCCCACGTAACGTTCGTGGTGAGCCAGTCCCCACCAGTGTCCTCAAATCCTCGTCCTGAATGACTGTAGGTCGACCACTTCGTGGCTCATCTTTAAGGCTAAAATCTTTCGCAAATGAACGTTGTTCATTTGCGCGTTAATTAACGAATTCCTGGTTAATTTTTCGGGCTATTTCGGCGGCGCTTTGGTTTATTTTGAATTCGTAGAGAAGAAATATAGTTGTAAGAGGAAAAAAAACGGCCAAAACTTTTGAAACAACCAATTACAATAGTTTCTTAACGAGCCAAATAAATCGTGTTTACTCTATTTGAACAAACAAAATCTCCATCGCGAATGCTATTAGCTTTTATGTACGAATATTTACTTTCGATAAAACGTATAAGAGTTTACCGATAGCTTAGTGGAAATATTTCCAATGCTCGGTCGGTTCCTGTTTGTTTTTTGTACCCGCAAATCGACATTCCTGCCGGAATTCGCAGAAATAAATAGATAAACAGACTTACGGTTTGTGTTTATTTCGATTTGGATGTTATTTATGCCCAGATACGATGTTGTGTTTGCTTTTATTCAAATTGACTTCCTGTACTCAGACGTGAAATAAGGCTATTACTTGAGAAATACATGACGTACATACGAATTACTTTCATTCATATTTGTACTGGTACTTTTTCAGAGAAAGGTATGGTAATTGAACTTCTAATGAGTTGAGAAATATTTCCGAGGCTCACGTACTCAATTACAAAGTCTGTTTTCAAGTACAAATACTCTTCCAGAAAAACAAAATTCACATTTTCCAAAGTCATTCAAGAACTGATCCTATCAAGATCTAGAGGGATCTTACGAGTGATAAAAAAATTCCAATGAATAATTCAATTCTTTTCTCAGACAACAACAATTTTGGACTTGCTTTGAAATTATATTGATCAACTGTTATAATTTGATAAGATTTCAACCATGTATGTTTTTCTTCAAATTCCACTCGTGATCTTTGAGTTTGATTCCTTTACGAGATAAGTGGGTTAAATATCATTGTTTGAAGGTGGTTGATAATGTTTCATGGTGCATTTCATTAGTTCGAATTTCCATTGTCTAATATAATATAAATTCCTTTGAAATCCGTGAAAGAATCCGTAAAAATTTAAAAAGATCATCAGAAAAATATTCCTTCGAGATCTGACTATTTATAGGTCATTCGAGTGCTTTCACCGATCCCCCCTTCCCTCTCACCGCTTCATTGGTTTCAGCGGGGGCTGACCGTTTGGCGGGAGTTGGCCATATTCCGTTTGATTACAGGCTTCCGTATGTTACTTATCTCTACGCTGTCGCAAGAAATAATGAAGCTGAATGTTTTTCTGTGCTTGCCGATGAAATAGCAGACATTCCGAAAAGTGAATAATGACGCCGCTGAAATTAAACGTTTTTTTCTAAATATTTGTATATTTGTTACTTCCCCTACCACAGGAACTTTGAAATTCTTGGCATATCATCCAAACAACAACACAGAATAATGCCAATTTATTTAGTAATGCATTTGCAATACAATTTTCTGATGATTTCATTGGCCATTTGTGTTTCTTCGGTGTGTTTTTCAATGGATTATACACACAACGTTGGCATTTTGGTTGTGTAGAAAACTCATTTAAGACACTTAGCTGGATAAAATAGACTGAAGGGTTCTCATGGACACATTAATGTTCCCTTAAAAGAAGTAATTGACCAGTTCGCAGCCGAAAGAGCTAAAAAATTCAACATTCTGACTTGATATACTTTCATTATTATGACTTATTTTTCGGTGATTCAACAAATTTAACAGAACATTCAATGTTATCACTGATATCCTACAGAAACACATATTTTTACACGCTTCATAGTAGCTTCACCTGTATGTATATATGTATGTATGTATGTATGTTAGTTTGTTTGTATGTTTGTTCGTAACTCTCAAGCTCGGGAACTGTATTAACAAGATTATTGGCACTATTGCTTGATCTATTTGCGGCCAGATGCCACTGTACGTAACCTCATTGATATTTTTTGATCTATTCGTGGGCAGATGGCGCTGTACTGAACTATCAATCATTGCTTATTCTGTTTACGGACAGATGGCGTTGTAGGTAACTATCAATTATTGCTTGAGCTATTTGCGGACAGATGCCGCTATACTTAACCTCCTTGATAGGTTGTTAAAAATAAAATCAAAATAAAAATAGTATTTCAAGAATAATTATGGATGTTAGCAAAATTTCGTACTACAGATGAAATATTCAAATATTTAAAATTACCCATGATTCAGTACAGTACAGGGAAAAATTCAGTTACTCAAATATTTCAAAAAATCGATAAATCAGAATTAAGGTGCTTGATATACATATGAAATCAAAAGATTGATTTGAAAAATGAAATCATACACTGAAAAAATATTTTTAGTCCATTAAATATTTTGAATGAAACTTCAAATCAAATCATCAAGACTGAATTGGTTTTTGAAATTATTAGTGCAAATTTTCTCTTTACTTCGAAACAAATTTTACTCTTCGCCCTCTGTTGGAGACTTACCGCATTTCAGTATTACTATAGAATTTGAGACCTCAAACTTTATTATGTTGTTTGAGAGGAATTTTACATTCGTGCGCCGTCTATTAAAGATTTATAATACTAGTGACTAGAACTTAAAAAAATATTTTTGACAATAAATTGGACTGAAAAGTGAAAAATAAATATAGTTTAAAAAAAATTAAAAACACGCTTTTGAAAAATTTCGAACTAAAAGTTGAAAATATTTTTTAAGGTTTCTCAGTCGTATGCCATGACTGGAATAATAACTGAGAAAGGTTCTGATTTTCAATATATTCATTAGGTTTTCGATCATGTCATATTCTTCCTTTTAACTACAACAAGTTATGACGTTACTACATCGATATGTTTCTGTACACATTGAATCGCTATTTCTGTTCAAATCAATAAAAGTGAGTCAAGGAAAAAATATGCATACATTGAGGCAAAGAAAACTCACACTTGTCTCTACTTGACAAAATTGAAATCAGGCACCCATTTTGAATATCCTATATATTTTCTGCTATTTATCTACATTTGACTTCCATATTGAGTAATCTAGAATATAGGTATCGTTTGTACAAGTACAATTTCAGTTTTATCCACACGTTCTGTATATATTTCACATAAGCAAAATATACGAACTAAAACTGGTATAGCAGAAAGTCATCGGTATCCGTAACAAAAGACTGGCATAATGTGAACGTTCATGATGGATGGATCTTTCTGCAACAACGAGAAATAAAATGTTCCATATTGATATAATTTCGCGAAAATATACTGAACTTTTCGTGGAAACGAATTTGTTTCCAACCATCCATTCATTATGTATATCAAAACAATTTTCACTCACCTTCTTTTCCATGAACAAAATTCAGTTCCAAAGTAAAAAGGCTACCAACAGCGGCATGTCTGAAATTAAAATTAGAAATTGGTAACTCACAATAAATCCATAGATATTTTTGAATATATGAAAAATACTTGAGAACATCTTTCAAGTATGAATTCTTGAATGTGAAATACATATGTTTTTATCATTCAAACGATAGTTTTCAAAATAGAACAGTAGTTTCAGAGTAAAAATGACAGATCTGCTACGAAAACAGTAGACCTGGCAACAAAGAACACGGTACTTTTTTCATAAAATTGCTCATCTGCAGTAGATTGACTCGCAATATCGCAATATCGCAATATATACTAGGGCATTGTGAACACCTAAGAAATTTTGATATTGCTGACTTTCTTTCATATTGAGATAAGAATTATTGGTGCACGAACTGGCGTAACCTAAGAAACCGAACGTCATCAATATGTTTATTGTTTGATTCGTTTTCTTAATTATTCAAATGTGCTGATAGCTTTGCTGATAGTTAAGCTGCTAATATATAGCTAATCGGGTAGCTAATATGGTTTTGCGACTTCATTTTATATTATTTTTTCGTGAAGATTTATTTAATCACGGTTTTTCGTGATAACTGAAGAGAATCGCTTCAAGAAACAAAAATTTATAAATACATTGAAATACATGAAACATGATAAAACATATACTCAAAATTTCTAGTTGTCCTCAGGGCATCTTGATTTTTGGACTACATATTTAAAGGAAGGAGTAACCTATCAACCAAAATAAAATTCAGAACGGGTGACTGGGAATCAAGGAAAAAAGAAATCCCCTGATGTTTTTTGTAATTATTTCAATTCAGCAATCAAAACTGACGTATGTGTGTATGTTTTTTAAATAACTCAGGCCAATGAAATGACTCACATCGATTTTTAGATCATGAATGATCATTTTGAAAGGACATCCAATGTTTTGAAAAAAACTTTATTTGGTATACCGGGGGATTGTTTTTCTACGACAATGTTGATTTTTTTTCACAATTTCTCAAACCTTCCAATAGTTTAAAAAATATATCTGTTTTAAATCTGTTTTTCCGTTAACCATGTGTCGCACCCCTACGAACGACAACCCTCTGAAGTCTAAACTAGCGAGCTAAGGATTAACGAGGTCTTACCTTTTACCAAGTGATTCTTAACTCGGGTTGGATGATAGCAAATGAAAATCGTTCATTCAGCCTGGGGCTTGAACTACCGACCAACACGACAGTCAATTCGAGTGAGTGAACATAGCACCCACGTCGAACCAACCGACTAGCGACCTGTCGTTATCCTGCTATTTCGGGTGGAAACAAATTCAACAAATCAATACTTATGAAAATCTGTCCTGTCGTTTTTGAATAATGAATCACGACTTTGCTACATATAAAAAATTAAATTTCAGAAAATTATCATTGTTATAATCGTATTCTGTCAAGGATTTCTCTCTCATTTTTATGTTCACTGTAATTTAGAAATATAAGCTTCAGAGTTTCTCATCGATAACTCTATTCACTGATTCATTCTGCATTCGCAAAATATCCAGTTTTATTGACAAAAAACTCCGGTGAAATACTGGTGCAGTATATCACATCCCGAATAAAATATCTGACTTTCATCACCGCATGCTTTTAGGTGTTAATATTTTAAAAAGCTTTCTGCACTTTGTATGCGACGTAGTGTAGGTAATTAAGAAAGCTGTCCATCTACTACGGTCATCCCTGCTATTAAGGGATTTACATCTGCTATTCTGAAAAAATCTCTTTCACAAAAAATACTGTTTTACTAGTTCGAAAACAATACTTGTAAGCGAAACAACAATAATGAAGAAAAGAGAAATGAAACTTCTATGTTTTTTACCACTTTTATTTGTAACTAAGTTACTGCAGTAACGTTAGTTACTAAGTGTTAATTTGCAAGATGGATGCAAAAATAATCTGAGATACCTAATCACCGAATGAAATCATGACAAATTTCAAATTATTGATAACAAACGACAATCAGCTCTTTCATCTTGTACTTTGACTTCCATAAATATATCAAACTTTCATTGTTGTTTTTTGTATGAAAGAATTTCCCAAATACATTCTATTAGTCAAAAATTATCATCAATGTCTTTCAAAAGAAAATTATGTATTTACTAAAAATGAAAGTTAGGCTGATATTTTCGTCACTTAAGAGATAATAGACGTATTTGTAATGAACATACCAGTACCAAGAACGCTATTTTCACTCGTAATTTTGAAAACAATACTGTAACGAATCTGACGCCGTCCCTGACCAATATCTCAGCCAGCGAATAAGCACATGACATCACCGCGAAAGAATCTACTCTGACTCGCCGGGAAAATACTAGGCGAGTACAGAGACCACTAGAGAAATCTAGAACGTTCGTTACCGATATATTAGGCCTGCTTTCCGTCCAGAGATGGCAGTATGAATTCAGAAAGTGAATCTCGCGGTTAAACGAGGAATTCAAATAGTGAATGAATTAAGTGTTTGATATAAATTAGTTGTGACAGTGAAATATTGTTAGAAATAAATTTGTTTAGGACAGTAAGTTCATTAATTCGTTACAATACAGTACTATCCAGTACTAGAGCAAACATCAGGCGATGGTTTGTACGTTGGTCGAAGGCATTGGTATAGTGAAATTCCACACAAAGACTGGAAATCGCACGCAATAACATCTGCAGAACATCTGCGAGATTAATAGAGGAAAATTATGAAAAACAAGATGAATTTGATGTGATTGAAGAAATCTTTAATCAACCTAGAGAAAGCTATGCAAAATAATATTGAGCAGATCCTGTCATCAACGAAAATTTGGACTAACTGAACCAATGCTTGAGAAGGAATAGTCTGTAACTGGAGGGTATTGAAGAAGATCTGAATGAACATATGATCAATGAAGTACGAACCTTATTCAACCCAGCGTCTGACACGTGGGGTGTGACGAACCCCGTGCCAACTAAAACGTACAA